>JAODAL010084682.1:0-10841 GCA_025379985.1 Phyllomedusa bahiana
TTAAATTTTTCACTTCCCACCCTTTTTTTGGGGTGTAATAATAAAGGTTTTGTTGTTGTTTCCCATAGATTTTAGGGTCTGCGCATAATCGATGCTCATACAAAAAACCTTTCGATAGGGGGCCCGACTATCGACTGTCGTTCGATCCGATAGCCAACGAAATCGCTCAACACTTTTAAAAAAGGCTAAAAAACCCACATTGTTTGCTTTAGTTGCTAGAAGCTTAATAGGGGGGTTGCTAGCCGGGTCTGATAAAAAAGTTGTTCATGCATGTTAAAAAGTTTTTGATTAAAAAAAATCCGGGGGTCCTTAGTTCCACATTTAAAAAATTTGCAGCAAGCTTTGGGATGAGTCTGCTGTTTCAGTCTTTTCCCCAGCAGGGGGGGATACTCACTTGGGTTCTGGGAAGGACTGGGGTTTGCGCCTATGCACCCTTTGTTTAAAAGTTTTTGGGGCCGTGAGTTAAAGTGCGAAAGTATGTTCCATCCTTTTTAAACCTGCTTGCCCAGAGATTTTGGGTTTTGCAGAATGTTTACAATAAGCAGCAGATAAATTTCAGAGTGTTAAAAAAAAAATTCATCGGTTTTATTTATAACCAAATTCTACTAAATTTTTTATTTTATTTTTAATTGTACCTTTCAGGAAAAAGGGAAGATTTTTTTGCTTTAATTTTACGTTTTTTGAAAACCGACATGAAAAGGAATCCCAAAATAACAAAATAAAACAAAAATCAAAAAAACCCAACCAAAGGTATTTACTAATTGATAGAAAATATACACATTTCTTTACCAAGTAAACTGAAAAGTCACAAATTGTCAAGCAAATAGAGGAATCACTGCACAGAAAATCCTGACTAAAACATAACATTTAGATATATAAGGTTATGTGTTAATAGATCGAAGTTTTACAGCTCCAGTGATAGCAATTATGTTTACATTTTTAATTGTTTTTCTTTTTTAATTTGTAAAATGGGAAAAAGGAGCTTTTGTTATTATGTTTGCTTTTTTTTTCAGGAATATAGACTTTATGTATGGGATACAAAAGCGTGGTAAACCATGTCTAGCACAGAGTGTGTGCATTTGACAAATACTGTAAATGTTGTCCAAAAGAGATTACATTTGCTATGATGATTTCGATGACCCCAGCATGGCTCTGTCATGGTATATATCAAGGTACCTTTATTTGCGGTATCCCCACGTGATACTGGTGCGAGGGGATAATAAATATATTTAAAAAAATTTTAATATTTAATATATATTTAAAATATAGTGGCAGGGACCCTTTTTTTGGGCGCATTGTGCTGCCCCATGTGGCTTAGTCAGGATTCCTCCTAGAATCCATGATTACTGTCCAACACTAGGTTGCTGACAGCTTTATGTGATGGTGATGTTAGTCATTTTGGGTGCTTTCCCGGAACAGCTGAAGTGGGTTGGCTGTTCCCACGTTTCCCGGACACATTTTGTGCAGACCTCTGGAGGGCCCATAAAAAACCTGTTCTTCAGGTGACAATGGGGTGTTTTTACCTGAAAATTTGGAGCAGCAGGTGGGAGCTGAGCCTGCTCCCGAGGCTATAGGGAACCTGGAAAACAGGAGGACACTGTAACTTTGATCTGTGTGTAGGGACAGACCTTTAAAGAAGGGGTTTTGTATGTGAGTTAGGGCCAGACGGCCGAGGATTTGTTTTTTGTGTTTTTTTTTTCGTAACTGTGTGCCCCAATAAAACTGGCTGGGCCCGCCGAAAAATTCCCTGTGTCAGAAGATCTTTTTGCCCAAATGTTTAACCAAGGACAGCGATCCAAAAGCCAAGCAGGAATCCCCAGGATGGGTTAAGATGCCGTCCAAGCGTGAGCGAGTCGTCATAATATATAACGACGTTGTCTAAATCATTAAGATTTTGACGCTGTCACTTGGCAACTCGGAGCTTTAACTCCCTCCATAAGTTTTCTATGGGATTAAGGCTGGAGACTGACTAGGCCCCCCCATGACCCCTTAATTTTTTTTTTTGAGATTCTTTGTTTCCTTGGGTGTATGTTTGGGGCATTTCTTGTAAAAACCCGCCCGACAAATTTTTTAATTTCCTGGCGGGGGGAGGAGGGTTGTCCCTTTAGATTTAAAAGGGAAAGGCTCCCTTTCATTCTCCAATTGATGCATTGAAGTAGTCTTGTGCTCTTAGCAGAGAAACATAATGTTTCCACCTCCATGCTTGACAGTGAGAATGGTGTTTTTTGGTCATAGGCAGCATTTCTTTTCCTCCAAACACGGCGAGTTGAGTTAGTGTCAAAAAGCTCAATTTTTGTCTCATCTGACCACAGCACCTTCTCCCAATCACTCACAGAATCATCCAGGTGTTCATTGGCAAACTTCAGATGGGCCTGCACATGTGCCTTCTTGAGAAGGGAAACCTTGCGGGTACTGCAGGATTTTAAAACATTACAGTGTAATGTGTTACCATTCCAGCTTTGTGCAGGTCTATGATCTTGTCCCTGACATCCTTAGAAAGCTCTTTGATCTTGCCCTTGTTGTAGAGGTTAGAGTCTGACTGATTAATTGAGTCTGTGCACAGGAGTCTTTATAAAGGTGACTATTTAAGACAGCTGTCTTTAATGCAGGTAACGAGTTGATTAGGAGCATCTAACTAGACTGTAGGAGCCAGAACTCTAATGGTTGGTAGGGGATCAAATACTTCTCTCAGCAAAATGCGAATATCAGCAAAATCTCTCAATGTTAAAATAAACCTACCCTTAAAATTATAGACGGTTCATGTCTTTGTCTTTGGGTAAATTTACACGATCAGCAGGGAATCAAATAATTATTTCCTTCACTATAAAATAGAACATACCATAGGGCAGGCAGGAGTTTTAAAAAGCACAGCAAAGGACTATATACTGTATATGGTCCTTCGCTGTGCTTTTTAAAACTCCTGCCTGCTCCTATGATATATTCTGTTTTACTGCTGTAGTGGTCACACTCTCTGCTGCAGACAGTGCCAGGAGTACTATAAAATGACTGGAGGAAAGGGTAGCCACAGAGAAGGTGAGATAGGTCTTAAAGAGAGGAAGAGAATGGTGGGGGGAACACCACAAGGAGGGAGAAACAGAGAAGTAGGAGTTTACTCATGCGCTGCTGCCCAGCACGGTAGCAACATGCAGTAGGGTGCTGACTCGACTTCGCTTTCTTGCCTCCTCCTTGGTGTTTCATAAGATTGTACACGCTTGGAGGAGCAGGGGCAGAGCATTAACCCCTTACGCCGGAGCCAGTTTTGACCTCACTGACAGAGTCCCATTTTTTAAATCTGTCAATGTGTCACTTAATGTGAGAAATAACTTTTGACACTTTAACCTATCCATGTGATTCAGAGATTGTTTTCTCGTGACACATTGTGCTTTAAGATAGTAAGAAATTTTGGTCGAAAAAATGCTTGTTTATTTGTGAAAAATATCAAAGAATCGTGAAAAAATTTAAAAATTCAAAAATTTCTGCATGTAAGACAGATAGTTATGCCACTCAAAATAGTTTATAACTAGTTTGGCATGATTTTTTTAAATGTCTTTTTTTTTTACTACATTAGGGGGCTTAGAAATTTAGTAGTAATTTTCAAATTTTCAACAACATTTGCAATATACATTTTTTAGGGACCAGTACAGTTCTAACGTGACTTTGATTGACCTGTATGTTAGATACCCCCATAAATGACCTCATCTAAGAAACTACACCCCTTAAAGTATTCAAAACCGCATTTAAAGGAAGTTTATTAACCCATTAGGTGTTTCACAGGAATTAAAGCAAAGTGGAATGGAAATTTCAAAATTTCACTTTTTTTGCAGATTTTAAATTTTTTTATACATTATTCACAAGAATACAGTAAATGTGATCGGGGAAATGCAACTTAATATTGATTCCCAGATTCTGCTGTTTTCAGAGATATCCTTATGTGGCCTAGTGCATTATTTGGCTCAACCATAAGCCCCAAATAGGAGGAGCACGTACTGGACTCTGGGGTCTCATTTTCATTACGTTTTTAAATTTAGGGCTATTTCAGTGTTGCGGACACCCTAAGGTGCAAAAAACTTTAATAAAAACTCCCCTAAAAATACCCCATATTGGAAACACACCCCATTAAGGAAATTTATATCCAGGGGTGTAGTGAGCATATCGCCCCCACAAGGTTTTGTCCCAAAAATTTTTAGCGTTAGGCTGTGAAAATGTTTTCCAATAATCTGCAATTTTAGATGAAAATGTTTAATTTTTACAAGGCATCCTGGTAAAAAAGCACCCAAAACCTTGTTACACAATTTCTTCCAAGTTCAGCAATCCCCTACATGTGGGTGTAAACTGATGTTTGGGCGCATGGCAGGGGGTACAAGGGAGGGAGTGCTATTTGGTGTTTGGAACGCAGATTTTGGTGGGGCCATGTCGCCCTCAAAGTACCAGAACAGGTGAAACCTTCTAGATGTCACCCCATTTTGGATTCAGCACGCCATAGATCTCATCTAGGGGTGTATTGTACATTTTGGGTGCACAGGTGTTCCAAAGTTGTTTTTTCTTGCATTGGGCGATGATTTTACAGTGTTCGCCGTGCGGTATAAATGACAGGATATCTTTACTATGGGGGTCGGTACAATTGCAATTATATAGATTTTATATAGTTTTTTTATGTTTTATTACTTTTACATAATAGAAATAGGTCTATAAAAAAATTGCGTTTTTATGTTCTCCTGTTCTGATAGCCATAACGTTTTCAGTTTTCTGTATATGGAGCTGATTATGGGCTTTTTTTTTGTGGGATGAGTTGACGTTTTTATTAGTACCATTATGGGGGGAATATGCTGCTTTAATCACTTTTTATTAAGGTTTTTGTGAGGCATTTTGAACAAAATACAGCATTCCTGGTAGTGTTTTTTATTTTTATTTTTTTAACAGCAGTCACCGTGCAGTCTAACTGATATACTAGTATTACTCAGCAGGTCGATACGGTTACAGTGATACCAAATTTGTATTTTTTTTATGTTTTACTGCTTTTACACAATAAAAACACATTTATTCAAAAAGGAAAACACGTTTTTGCATAGCCATAGTTTGAGAGCCATAACTTTTTTTATCTTTCTGTGTAAGGGAGCTGTGTAGGGGCTTGTTTTTTGCAGGAAGAGTTGACGTTTTTATTGGTATCATTTTTGGGGGGACAAGACTTTTTGATCAGTGTTAAATCCGTTTTTTGGAAGGCAGGGTGAAAAAAATACTACAATCCTAGTAGTGTTTTTTATTTTTATTTTTAACAGCGCTCACAGTGCAGTATCCATGACCAGTTAGCTTTACTCTCTGGGTCGATACGATTACGGTGATATCCTATATATAAAGTTTTTTTTTTTATTTTGAAGCACTTTAAAAAAAAAACGTTGTTTTTATTGTGGTAAATAATTTTTTGCATCGCTGTCTTCTGAGAGCCATTTAAATTTTTTATTTTTCCTATACAGAGACATGTAAGGACTTTTTTTTTGCGGGATGAAATGAAGTTTTAATTGGTAACAACTTTGGCGTTTATATGAGTTTTTTTATCGCTTTTTTTTCCATTTTATGGCTGCAGCATGTACAAAAATCGCAATTCTGTGACTATTTTTTGTTGTTGTTTTTTACGGCGTTCACCGTACGGGTTAATTAACATGACAGATTTATAGGGTGGGTCGTTACACATGCGGCGATACCAAATATGGGTACTTTATTTATTTTTTATCTTTTTTTGGGGCAATTGGCACTTGAAAAGGGGAAAAGGGCGGTGTACGTGTTTTTATTTTATTTTTTGTGTTTGTGTTTTACTTTTTTCACCTTTGACATTTATTTTTACTTTTTTTTACTTTTTCTTTTAACAGCAATCATCAGATTACTGTTAGAAGGCAGGCCAGTGCACAGTACTAGTACTGTGTACTGGTCGCCATGACAACCATGTGTCACAGATGACCCCGGGAAGTGCCGTTCACTTCCCGGGATCATCAGACAGGGGATTGGTGCCGCACTACAGTGAGGCAGCCGCCGGGATCAGGCAGGAGGAGCTCACGCCTCCTGCCTGAGGCTTCATTACCGCAGCCATGACAGGCTGCGGTAATGAAGCGTTAATCACCCGCGGTCGGAGCTCACTCCGGCCACGGATGATACGGCATGCGGCTAGCGGTAATTTACCGCTGGTCCCATGTCACGATTGCGCGCGGCTCGTCCGCAAGCCCGCGCGATCGCCAAGACGTATGCATACGTCCATTTGCAGAATGTCACTTCCCGCTAGGGCGTATGCATACGTCCAATGTTGGGAAGGGGTTAAACATGCCTGAAGTTGTGTGGGATTCATCATCTGATTCCGCAGGGTATTGGTTACAATGAAGCGGTCATCAGTGTGTGATGGAGACAAAGGACGTCCACTTCTTTGCCTTTCTGTGACTCTTCCAGTCTCTCTGTATCTCTGATACAAACTGCTGATGACACACCGACACTCTAAGCTCAATAGCCACTTCCATCTAAGAGCATCCTGATTGAAGCCTCACAATGGTGAGGTACTGTTGATGAATTGTAAGGTGTTGTCTTGGTCTCATAATGTCAACATGTGAATAGCAGAATAAGGAGGACTGTTTAACTTTCAATTCAAACTGTGCATCTGAAAAGCGTCAGCGCTGTGTTTGGCATTCTGATGTGGAATTTAAGTACTGAGAATAAGCTGAACCCGTGTGATGCTAGACAATACACTCCAACCTGCAGGCCATATGGATGAGAACTCTTTAGGTCTAAGACTTTCTTTATTGAAAGAGCTCCCGTTTCATATGGTACTGTGGTTGCTATGGGCAACACACTCGGACTGCTAGGCACTATTCCATCTAGAAAAGACTAGGGGCCTTATTCATGCAAACTTTCTTGCGGTAAGGCTCTTTGTTGCCCATAGCAACCAGAGTTCAGTTTTTAGTTTTCTAGAACACTATATGAATGAAAGGGGAGCTGATTGGTTGCTATGAGCAACAAGGACAGTCTTGCTGCTAGACAGTTTGCATATGTAAGGCCCCTAGTGTTGTCTAGATGGGATGGTGCCTATCATACAACAGTGTTTTGAATAGCATGCTGCTAAAGGGAATCTGTCACATAGGTTATGCCCCCCTTTGCTGAGGGCAGCACAAGCTAGTCTCAGACCTGCTGTTTCCAGTGCTGTGTCCCTTATTCTGTAAGATGCAGCAGTTTTAGAGCATTTAATGCTTAAATCTTATTTATGAGCCAGTTTTAGCTCCACCCACCAAAGGCTAGCCCCGCCCACTGACAGTTATTCACATGTTTCTACCTATTCAAAGTAACAGGTTTATCAGTTGAGGTGGGCGGGGCTAGCCTCAGGTGGGCGGGGTTTAAAAAATCTGACTCTTTTCATGACTCTTCAGGCTGAAAACTGCAGATTTGAGCATTAAATGCTCTAAAACTGCAGCATCTTACAGAATAACGGACACAGCACTGGGAACAGAAGGTCTGACACTAGCTTGTGCTGTCCTCAGCAAGGGGGCATCACCTATGTGACAGGTTCTCTTTAATTCATTGTAGATATAATTCATTGTAAGAAGTAATTTTCTCTTGTGTTTCAGGCTTGCTTTGCTTCTCTTGTGAGCCAGGAGGAAATCCGCACTGGTAACGTATGCTCAGAACACATTTATGCAGTGTTGTCAGTTGTACAGTATAACTGAACACCCACAAAACCGCAGATCAATTGAGAAAAATTAAACACTAATGAACATTGATCGTTAATGGCCCCATGGTTTTGGAGGTCTTCAAAACATATTGGTGGTAGAATTATTATTATTTTTTTTTCTCTTTGGTCGTCTTGCCTCCCCAAAAGATTATAATGAAAAGTGATGTAGCCCAAAATGGGACCAATAAGAAAACAACTAAAAAATTGAACCTGCAAAAGACAAGCCCCCACACAGGTTTCACAGTTATTATTTTTTTTCTTTCATAGTAGAATATTCCGAAAACCATGTAAATTTGGTATCGGCAGAATCATACTGGCCTACAGAATGAACCATTTAAAAAAAATATATATATATAGATGTGAGCTAGCGTTGCAGCAAAAGCAATGCAAACACTATCAGCAGCACTGTATAAACAATGGAAAAAAAAAAGTGGTGAACATTTTTGATCACAGCTGTAATTGCCCATCCATCACAAGAAGGTGACCTCCATACAAATGAGTTGCTCTGACATTTTACCTCACTTTGGTCTCTGTCCAGACCTCCATATTGTCATTTTTTTTTCTTCAGTGTTCATCAGGTGCTGCTAATATGGTGTTGTTTACAGAATGAAAATGACATTATATTGTAATGCAAACTTTTTTTTTTTTTTTAGGTTTCCCCTATACATTATAAGATATTTTAAATACCATTAAAATTACTTTGTCCACCAAAAAACAAGCCCTTATACAGCTATGTCAATGAAAAATAAAGAAAAAATATTGGGAGACCTTCCCTTTGTATCCAATATCAAGCGCTGCTTATGTTATATAACACCGGCCAACCAGTATCGCCTTGGTTCAGGGAATCTTTCCAGCAACCCTTATATTAGTCCATACACAAAAATCATCTTCAAGGCGTATGAAATATTTCCATATCGACCTTTACTTCATATAATCAACAAGATACAATATACAAAAAATTTAAAAACCTGGTGCCGTATCAGTTGCACAGTGGCATACATCAAATATTCATTCCTGAAGTCCTCATTCTTCCTGTATGGACTTCTGACAGAGCGGATAGTCGCACTGCAGTTCGTGCTGTGACGTTTTGGAAGAATTATCTTCCTTTTTCAAGCATGCGTACTCCATTCCATGTTACGTTTAAATACCCTCCCACGGTCACGTGGGATACATAGCACAATCCTTTTAAAAACACAGTTAAAAACAACAATGCCCGGGCCTCAATACTAGCATCATAGATAGCATTTCAAACTAAAGTTTTCATTAAGGCCCTTAGGTGCTAGGGACTCTAACGCATAAATCCAGAATGCTTCTCGTTTCAGAAGCATCAGGATAATTTCACATTCATTCCTGACATTGACCTCCTCCAGTACGCACCACTTGAGATCACTTACTTGGTGCATGGATTCATAGAAGTGGCGTGCCACTGAAGTCTCACCATACTTATTATTCTCCTGAGTTTTTTCTTGTTGCATCTTTTTCTCAAAGGTACGTATTGCTGATTTATGCTCTGTAATTCTCTGTTTAATCTGCCGGCTCGTCTGTCCCACATATACCCTACCACATGGGCACTTTAGGGAATATATGACATTTTTGCTGTTGCAGCTGTGGTACCCTTTAATGTCTATTTCTGTCCCTTTCATGGGATGGGCAAATTTTGGTCCCTTAATTATGGCACTGCAATTAGAGCATGCCATACAGGGAAATGTGCCCTGTTTAGTAGCTCTTATCTTCTTTTTGTGTAGAGACCTTCCCTGCCCCAGTCTACTGCTGGGGTGTTAGTTGCGTGGTGCGTGTTTGTATGGATATTAGTGGTGTGTGTCTGGTATATTCAGGGGTTGGACGAATAAACACCACTATTTTTACATAGTAAACGCTTCTTGACACCCCTACCATCAAAGCCCCTTTTTTTCTTAAATCCAGAAGATTATGTAGCTACTGTTAATAAGCTTTACCTATGAGAATTGGTGTGTCTTATGGGCATGGTTTGGCACTTCAAGAGTTCTAAAGGAGACTGTTTCTTGGTGCATGCCTTGTAGGAGTGTCTTTGACCAGAGTTGTTGAGGTGTGTGGGTTTTTTTTTTTTTTGTTTGTTTTCCCCCCCTTCCCTCTCCGTAGGGTATGTTCACAGGATGTACTGCGGCATGTACAGTACTCCGCATAACGTGTGTTTCGGGAGCTCGGGGAATATGCGGGTGCTTCTGCGCACGGCGGCCCCGCAGCCCCACCCCCATAGACATGCTTACTCGGGGCATTTCGCCCCAAATAATTGACTTATCACTTATCTCTTGCGCATCTCCCCATACGATCGTATTTTTACGAGCAGGGAAGGGGGGTGTAATCCTAGCTCCTGAGAGCTATGAAATTACCGTAATTATGGGGGGCTTTCCCCACGTATTTAAACGCAGTATGCCGTGAATCATGGGGGAATTGCGCCCCCAAAATAAGAAAAGTGAACATCCTTTCAGTATCTTAGTGATCCTATGAATGGGGGAAATTTTAAAATGTGAATTTGACCCGAGTTGTGTATGGCTGTTACTGGGTGTTTTAAATTTTGTGTCTGTTATGCAAGTATCAAAAAAACTTTTGAGATTTTAGTTCACACTTTTGATCAAAAAATGCTTTTGCCACCCCGATTACAACGGGATCTAAAAACGGGGGGTCCCACCTATTTTTACCCCCTCACTTGAGCAAATTCAGATTTCATTGGGGCAAAACCCACCTCCATAATCCCGAGAGAAAATAAAAACAGGCAAAAAAAACCTTGCACGCATACTGCACTGAAATTTAAAAACCCGGGAAGTGGGGGGTGCAAGAGACCAAAATGGGGGCATCCCTTTCTCCCTATATAAATTAAAAGCAAAATTTTGCCAAGTAAAATAAGTTTTTCACAAAAAAAAACAAAACTTGTAATACAAGTAATAAACTTGTTATGCAAGTATTACACAGTCGAGTCATTATTATGACCACCTTGTTTCTTATATAGGTGTATATATTGGGTTGAATGTCTTATCATTATTGATCTTAGCTATATCTGTGTCGTTTCGGTAGTTGTATGTGTTGAAACGGTTTGCAATAATTGCTGATGTTCCCTTTCGCTCTTTTTCTAGCGTTGAACAGTGAATTTTGAATTCCCGGG
>JAODAL010084683.1:0-10840 GCA_025379985.1 Phyllomedusa bahiana
AGAAAAATGGAAAACCCTTTTTTTTCAATGTGTATTTGAAAGTGCTTAGCCCAAAACCCGAAATCTTACATTTACCCAGACCGGCTGCCTTTTCCCCACAAAAAGCAAATTTTGGCCCCTTTCATCATCCCGGAAAAAGGGAAATTTTACCCCCCCATCCAAAAAACCCCCTCCCCCAACACGACAAAATATCAAACTGTTAGGACTTTCCTGTCACGCGGGGGGGGAAGGGGGGGACCGACACGGGGGCTTATTTTCCCGGGGCCTTAAAGCCCCTTTTTTTTTTCCTTCTTTTTTTTTTCTTTTTATGTTCACATCAGATTCCCCTCGGGTAACCCTTTTTAATTCCAATCCCAAAGGCTTTAAGCTTTTAGATGAGGATTTTTAAAAGATAAAATTCCTTGGGAAAATTTTTCCGGGGCCCGGGGAAAAGGGGCAAAAAAAAAAAAAAACCCCAAAATAGCGCCCGCGCACCTTTTATTAAGGAATTTCCTTCCTTTACTGCAAAATCACCCCCCCCCCCCACCAAACCCCCCCTCCCCCCCCCAGGCCCCCCCCCCCACCTGCAAAAACCCAGTAACACCCCAGAGGGAAAAAGGGGGGAAATTATCTCATAACTAACCTCCCTTTTAAAACCCCAGGAAAAAGCAATTAGCAAAAAGGTGAGTGCAGCTCGGAGGGTAAACAGGGTGTAACTCAATCAACAGGGAAAATTTTGTATGTACAGTGACGCAAACCCGGGAGAAAAGTAGTGGGGCTCTGGAGGTTTAAAACAAAGGAAATTAAAACCCGGGATCATACAATAAGTAAATGAAAAGGACAGTGGAAATAGCACCAGCAGAAAAGTGAAAGGGACTCTAAGGATAAAACAAAAAAAGTAAATCAGGACCCTTTCAGGTAAAGTAATGAAGGACATGGGCGCACCAGCAGAATAGTGAGGGGCAGCCTAAGGGGTAAAACAGGGGTGTAACTCATGATAGTAACCGGGTAATAATGTAAAAACGTTTACTGCACCACAAAAAGTGAGTGGGAGCTCGGAGCTAATACAGGATGTAACTTAAAGGGTCATTTCAGGAAAAAACAAGTAAAGTACAGTGACGCACCAGCAGAAAATTGAGCGCAAACTCTGGGGGATAATACAGGAAAAAACTCAAACATTTCAGGATAAAAATGTAATTTTCAGGGGACGCAAAACCCGCAAAGGGGAGTGGGAAACTCTGGGGGGTAAAACAGGATGTAACTCGGGAAACCCGTACAGATAAGTAAGTAAGTACATGAAATTGGGACCACAGAATAGTGATCGCAGCTCTTTCAGGTGCAGCCAAATCAAATTTGTGGGTGTGTCTGTTAAGGGGGGGGTTGGGGCTTTGGGTTTGCAGCGCCTGGTTTTTGTGTTTTTTTTGTTCCCCCCCCTGGCCTGTCTCTGCTCCCCCTCCCCCCCCCCCCAGGGAGGGGGGGAGTTTTTGGGGATGAAGTGAAACAAATCAGGCCCCCCGGCTCCTTCTCAGCAAAGGGCCCGGGGGGCAGGAGAAGTCAGCGTTTTTCCAAAATGGAGGGGCCCCCGGGGGGAAAAGATCTGCAAGCTTTCACAAATTTGGGTTCTTACCCCTGAGTCTAAGAACTTTTAAAAACCGCAAGGCTTCAATTTTCCCTCCAAAAAAAGGGCCTGTCCCTTTCTGCAAAAACGGTGAGTGTGGGCCCTCCGATTCCGAAACAAGCCAATGCTCACGGGGTAAAGGGGATTTTTTAGAGGGGGGGCTGGGGGAAGCGGGGGGCCTCGGGAATTTAAGGGCCACTTAAAGGTTTTCCCGGTTTATGTTTCAACCTCCGGGAGAAAGAAACGGGCCAGCAAGACCCTGAGGGGGGCTCCCGGGGGGAGCTGCGCATTGGAAAACCCAGCTTGGGTTTGGCCCCCCCAAAAAAAAAAGAAGGGGGGGCTGCAAAGGGCCCAATAAAGCAACCCAGGGCGACATAATGAACGGGGGAACGGCGAACCCTGCAGAGGGGGAGAAGCGGGCCCCCTTTAAAGGAGAAAACTTTTAAATCAGGGCCCCCCTTCCCGGAGATTCAGAGGAGGAGGGAAAAGGCGAAGGGGCTGGGCCCCCTGGGGCAGCCAGGTGGGGGGAAAAGGGCCCTGCAGTTGGGGGAGGGGCAGGTGGGTTTAAAAAGACCACCAAACCACCTGGGGCCTGCCGGGGGCACCATACCCGTGGGGGTCCCGCACACAGGGAAGCGATTAACCAGCCGCACTGGGGCTCGGGGGATGAGAGCGAGCCCGCCGCCCCGGAGTGGGCCCGATGGCACAAATCCAGCTCCTGGAGTTCCCCCCCGTGCGTTTCCAGGATTTGTTCTTGGAGATGAGAAACCAGAGGGGGGCGTCTGGGGGCAGTAAAAAAAACAAAAAAGACCAAGGGACCAGGAGAGGGAAAAAAAGTGAAAACCCCCCCTCCCGGGACCCCCGGGGGCCGGCCGCCCCGGGGTCAGCCCACTGTATTGGAGCCCCGCTTTTTCCCCCCAGCCCGGTCCGCAAGGGGCTCGGGGCAGGAGGGGGGGGAGAAAGAGGGATCCCAACGGCGGGGGAGCTTCTTCTCTTTTTTTCAGTAGCAGGGAGGGAGCTTTGGGGCGGGAAACCCGGGGTAGAGCCGGGCAGTAAGGGAATGGGAAGTGGAGAGGGAAAAGGGTCTGGGGCCCCGAAAGGGTGCTCCCTAACGGGGGGGGGAGCGGCGGGGCGCCGGAAGGGCTCCAGAACCCTTTGGGGGCTCTAACTTTCTGATGACGCGGGGCCTTCCCGGGCAGCAGATGCGTTAAGGGGGGCCCCCGGGGCTGAGAAAAGGTTTTGGCCCCCCTCCCCAAAAAAGGCTTGGACTAAAACCCCTGTTTTGTATTGCCGCTGCTGGTCCCCCAGGTCACCCGCGTTCAGCACTGGATCACGTCCCCCGGGGCCCCAAAAAAAGGTAAAACCCATGGGAAACGGGGGGCAAAGGGAGGGGGGGGTTTTGGCTCCTAAACCGGGTAAAAAAGGCCCGGGGTGGGCCCGTCCCAAAAAGGGGGTTTTCCCCCTGTCCCTGGGGGGGGTCCACTCTGGGCCCCCTGGCCCCCGGATCATGGGGGTAAACCCCCAAATTTTTGGTTTCCCCCAAAAACACCGGCCCCGGCCCAAAGAGGGGGGGGGGTTTTGAAGGGGGGGGAGAACTGGGAGTAGGTGGGGGGGGGAAACGTTTGTTGATGAACCCGGGGGGCCCGGGTGGGGGTTGAGGGAAAGGGGGGGGGAAGGAAAGGGGGGCAAAAATTTATTAAACGAAGGGTCTGGGTGCTAAGGAGGGATGGTGGAGGGTTTATCCGGGGATGTGGGGAGGGGGGGGGCTGGCCCGGTTTTTCCCCCCCCCCTGTGACATTCCGTTACCCCCAGTTTTGCCAAAAGGTTCCCGGCGGGGGTAGAGGGGTCCCTCCTTGTCCCTGGCTCTGGGAAACGGGTCCCTTTTCAACACTCTTTTTGGAAAGGGCCCCCAAAGAGGTGAGAGATCGATCAAAGTAAGGGTTTGGGAGGTTTATCTGTCCTTTTTGGAAAGAAGGCCTTTGCCTCTCAGCCTTCCCCCAAGCAAAGGGCAAAGGGAGACCAAAGTGGTCTCCCCCCCACGGGAAATCCGGGGAGGGTAGTCTCCGTAGGAATTTTATCCTTTTGGGTGGGTTGGCAAAAAAAAACAGTCCGCCCCAAAGGGGAAAAGTGGGGTTGAAACTCCTGCAAAGATTGGCTTCAAGGGAACAGAAATCCCTTTGCCTTTATTCCCTCCCTATGGGAAACCCCGAGTTCGATGTTAGCTTTGTTTTGGGCCGGAGGGGCCTTGGGGCTCTTCTGGTCGAACCATGAGGGGGCAAAAGGGCGACCCGGCTGGCGGAAACTTTGCTGTTCCGGGTTTGGGGGGGCCCTTTTTCAAAAATAACGTGAAGAAAGGTTACTGTTCTAAAAAATCGTAACGAGTCACTCTCTTTTTTTTGACATCATGGGCGTGGCTTGTCCGATAAAGGGGGGGTGGTGGGCGTTCCCCAAAAAAACAGGGACCAAAATTTTTGGGTCGGGCAAAGGGGCTTTGGGCCATTAAAAGGGCAAAGGGTCAGGGGTTTTGGGGATACTTTACCCAAAAACCAATCCCCCCTACCTTCCCTTAAGGGATCGCAACCAATTTTCCACCAGGGCCGCCGGAAAACTTTTCACAGATTTCGGCAGCCCCACGCATTTCAGTGCCACTGCACCGCGCAAATCAAAATTCGTGTGGGGGGCCCTTTTGGGCACCTTTTCTTTTCGTTTCCCGGCACAGATTGTTTCCATTTGTGAAAACCCAAATTGGGGACAAACCCTTTTAGCACCCCCTGTCCACGCTCCTTTCCAAAGGGGGTCAAAAACCCCGGGGGAAAACAAAACCCTGAGGGGTGATTTTTGCTGGGGTTTGGGGGGACTGGCCAGCGGTTTTTGGAGTGGAGGGGCCCGGGAGGAAAGGGGAACCCGAAACGCCTCCCAACCTAAGGCTCAGGAAAAGCGCCAAAGAGAGCGGGAGAAGGGCCCAATCTCGAGACCCGGGCAACTGGGGAAACTGGGGTACCCTGAACCCAAACCCCTAGGGGTGAAAGCTAACCGGGTGATCCCCCCCAAAGGAGATTGAAAATGAACGAGAAAAACGGAGGGGCCCCCAAAAAAAGGAAGGTGCCGTCTCCTCAACACCCAACCCCCCCCGTGGTCCCCCGCATGGATGGGGAAAGAGGGAATTGGCAAAGGGAAACAGGGGGAAAAAAAAAGGGGGTTTAAATCTTCTTTTCCCCCCCCCACCAGATCCAAAGGAAGGGACCAAAAAACCCCCCTCGGGGTTTACTCTCAAAACCCCGGGTTTCCCTTTCCCCCTTGGTGGGCATCGCCCCCCCCCCCTCATCGGAAAAGGGGGGCCCGGGGGAGGGGTTTTGGAAACCGCGGTGAAAATTTAGGGCCTACCCGGGGGCGCCGAGTCCCCCCCCGCGGGTAAAAAATGTCCCCTTCCGGGGGGGGGAACTTGCCAAAAACCAAAGGACAAGGAAAGGAGGGGATATTTGGAAAACATCTGTGTTTCCCTTTAAAAAAGGGGAAAAACCCTCGTTTTGATGTGGAAATTTCACGGGGAGGGGAAGAAAAAAGCCGTCTAAAAATTTGGTCCCCCCCAGATTGGGGAAAAGCCCACTCCGCTGACCGGCAAACCATTAACCCTTGCCAGCATTAAGTCAAAACGGCTCGGTTTGCGGCGTTTGAATTTTTTCGGCCCCATTAGACCCCCGGGCAAAAATTTTTTTGCAGGGGAAACCCGTCTGCCAGAATTTACGGGGAGTGTTTTTTAAGGGTAAAAGGGAGTGGGGCCGCGGACCTCCTACTTCCCTTTGCAGCCGACCCTAAACGGGGGAGTGGGCCGAAAATTTTACAGGGACCCGGTACAAAAGCCGAGGGTGGTTGGGAAATTTGAAATGGGGGGGTGCCTGATCTTTTAAATTTCCCCATGAAAGGGGCAGGAAAAATTCGCCAAGGGAAAAAAACTATGGCCCCCCCGTCCAAGTGGGACCCCAAAGTGCTCTTTTTGAGGTTCAAGCCCTTAATTTTTTCAAGTCGGCAGGTGGTTTTTTGGAGGGGACTTCAAAACTGTTACGAGGCCCCAGGGCAGGGAGGTTTTCCCGAGACCCGCTGCTTAAAAACAAACGTCGCTTTGAATAGGGAAAAGCTAGAGAGGGGGCGCCGGGGGATGTCCACAAACCGGGACACCCCCGGGCCCTGCGGGGTTCACCTATTCATAGGGGGAGCTGTAAAAGGGCTAGGAATACAGGTTTTTTTAAAGGAGGAACCTTCTCTTTACGGGGGCCCGTGTTGAAAGGGGGGTTTTTTCCACCAAATGTTTTAATTTTTTTTTCTCTGAATGTTACAGAGACCCCCCGTAAGGGACAGGGTTTCTGGAGGGGGCAAATTCGCTCTCTTGGAAAAACCCGGAAAATTTAGACATCCCCTTTTAGGATTTTTTTTTTTTTCCCGAGCCAAGGGGAAACCCTTGATGGGGCTGTGGCAATTAAATAAGGGTGAGTGTGTGGAGAATTTTTTCCAAAAAAAAAAGGGTTCCCCAAATTTTTTTTTTCCGCCACTCTCCATCCTCAGAGCCTGCCAAAAAATCGCCTGTGCCCAAAGGGGCTGAGGAGGGAAACCCCAATGTCTTTTCTCACTGGGCGTAGCCCCCCAGGAGATCTCCAAGTGAAGGGGCCTTTCCCATGAGGTGTCAGTAAAGAAAGACAAAAAAAGCATCTTTTGTTTTTTGAGAGGGATTATGGGAAGTACCGCTCGCCCCCGAATTTCCCTTTCAGAAAAAAGCAAGAAGTCAGTGAAAGTAAGATTGTGTCCGGACTTTATTTATAGTAAGGGTCCCGAAAGGTTTTAAATCAGGATCCGGGAGGTCGTTTAGATCCTAAATTAAATCACAAACTCATTTCGAGGAGGGATCTTGATCGGGTAAAAATTCCGGGTTTCCTGGCTGAAACGTTCCTGGAAAACCCGGGGGGGAAACCCCCCCTCCCTTTATGGTTTTTACAGAAAAAGATCAAGGGAAAAGGGAAATCAGCCTGGCGATTGAGTGGGCTCGCCCCAAAAAAAAACCCAGGACCTGATGGGTTTAAAAATCTGATTTTTATAAGACCTTTAAAAGGGCAAACCTTGGGGCCCCCCCCTTGACTGAGGTAATAAAATTTAGTGGTTTTTTTCCCCCGCAGACATTCTCCAAAGTCAATGAGAAAAACAGCTTTGGTCCTTTTGCAAAGGGTAAAAGAAACCGTCCCACGTTAGAATTGGCGCCCATAGCGCTGCTCAAAGTACAGAAAGATTCGGCAAAGGTGCGTTTTAAACGGTTGGTTTAATTTGCAAACCCCCGCTCCCTTTAGGGGCCCCCCCACCCGCTCTGTTTTCCCGGTCGCAGTAAAAAGTTTAAATGCTGTGCTCCCGTGTCCGGGAAACTTGGAGCAGGGCAGGGGCGGGTTTATGGAAAGGGGGCCCCCTGTCCTTGGAATTCCCGGGAAAAGCGTTTGATCATGTTTAAAACCCCTGGGGTACCTCTGGTTCCGCCCCCCCTTAGATATTGGGCCCCCGGGAGGTTTTTTGGGGGGTTTATTGGCTTAAAAACCATGTAAAGCGGGGGGAAGTTTCCCCACTTGTTAAACCGGTTGGGTTGGCCGCCCTTTTGAGTGGGGTCTGGGGTTTGCCCGGGTTTTTTCCGCTGAGCCCACTTCTGATGTTTTTTCGATCGATCCTTTCCTTAAGGATGGATTGTTTTAACCCGGGGCGGGGGGGGCGGATGGGACCGGGCCCGGGGTCCCCGGGGGCCACCTGAGGTGGTTTGGGTTTCGCTGTTTAAAGTAACCCCCCCTTCCCTGCCTCGGGAGGGGGGGGCGGGGTTTTTTGCGTTTAGAGGGAGAAAAGGGACCAGAGTCACTGGGTCCAAGATCAAAAAAGGGGTAAGTGTGAGAGTTCCTGGCTGGGGGGAGGGGAAACCTGAATTTTATCTCCCCTTCCCAACCCTTTCCCGACCCCAAGGGTCGGCAAAAATTCTCGGGGATTGAATTTGGGGGCCCAAAGGGGGTTACCCCCCCAAAACTGGAAAAGCACCCTTTAAGATTTTCCCCCTCAGAAGGGGACAGGGAAGGGTTGGTTTTTAAAACCCCCAGGGAAAGGGGAAACCCCCGTCAAAACAAAAAACCCGCTCCTTTGCTGTTTTTTCTTTGGGAGTGGTGCAACTTGCCAAAACCTTTTCGGGACCGGGTCTACAGTCCTGTTTTTTCCAGAGTTTTTGGGGGAATAGGGTGAACCCCAGCCCAAAAGGGGGGGGGTTAAAATTTTCCGAAAGAGGAACTAGAGGGGTTTTTGGGGATGGTCAACCCCGTTTGGGGTTCCTTGTGAACACCTTTTAATTAAAAAAATCAACCCCGCCCCGCCCTGGAAAGAGAGGGGGTCCTCCGTGGGGATTCTCCTTTCCCGGGGGTGGGGATCCGGCCTTTCCTCCAGGAAAGGGGGGACAGGAGGGCCCTTTAAGGCCCTTTCCCACGCCTTATGGGCCCTCTCCCCACCTGGACCGGGCCCTGGTTCGAAGGCTCTGCTCGGGGGGGTCTGGGGTTTTGGGGAAAACATGACTCATTTGAGGAAATTTCCCCCTTTACCCAAAGGGGTTCTGTTGACCCCATTTCCAGAAACCCTTTTGGCCCTCCAAGGGGCGCCCAAGCCGGATCCCGGGGGGTTGGGGTTTCGCTTTGAATTTTTATCAGGAACCCCCCCAAGTTTTTGGGGCGGCTTGGGGCTGCTTCCATGGGAACTGTGTGTAGGGACAATCGAAAGTAGACTCTGGGAACGGGGTGTTTCCTTCCCAGGGGTTTCGGTGGGCCCGCTGGAGACAAGGACCACTTCTTGGGTTCCTTGCCCTTTAACACAGAGGTTACACCAAAGGGGGGGAGCTCCATTGGCCCGGCCCAGCTTGGGCCATCTCTCCCATCGGAAAAGGGGGCCCATGGGGCAATTTAGACACCTTTGGGGGGTTTGGGGCCCGGGGCAAAGTTAAATTTTTAAATTTGGGCTTTTTTGGTCAGGTACTACAAAGTTGGGACGCGCGGGGCTTTGTAAAAAACGGGACGAAAATCCCCCCCCCCGTGGAAAAGGGGGTTTGGGGGGGAAAATTCCTCGGTGACCTGGGGAAGGTTTTCGCTCTCTGGATTTCGAGAGGTCGGGGGCAGGAGAGCTCTTTCCATTTGGGGGGGCTTTGCCTTTTTGGGGCCCTAGCTTGTCGTCCCCTTCCTGGTGGTGGGCTGAATTCTGCACTGTTTAAAATTTTGGTTTTGTTTTGGTGACTGGTGAGGGTATAGGGGGTTGCCCGGGGCCGAAATTGGGCTTTCGGGGTTTTCTGGAAAGTCTTTAGTGTTGTTTGTTTTTTTGTATTGTATTATTTTTTCTTTTAGGTTTTTAAAAATTTTTATATTTTTTGTATTAAAATATGTGTTTTTGGGGGTTGGGCTTTAGAAATTAAGGTTTTGGGGTTTTGGCAAAAGGGGGGGGGTTTTCCCTGGATATTGGGGGTTTATGGGGGGGTTTGAGGGCCTTTGTGGGGCATTTGGGAAAAAAAAAAAAAATCCCGGAAAATGAACATTAAAGTCCGTTAACATGGGCTTTGGGGGGGGTGGGATGGGGGTCAATTTTTAGGGCCCCAAAAAAAAGGGGAAAAAATAAAAAAAAAAAACAAAATCAAAAAAAAAAAAGTTTAGTGTTGGGGCTGGTGTTTTGGGGGTCTTTTTTTTTTTTTTTTTTTTTTTTATTTGGGGAAAGGAAGGAAAAAAAAAAATTTTTTTTTGTTTTTTAGTTATTTTTTTTTTTTGTTTTTTTTTTTTTGGGTTTTTTATGCAACCGGGCCCGGGGATCTTGGGGTTTTAAATTTTTTTTTGGTTTAATTTATTTTTTAGTGTAAATATTGTAAAATTGGTTTTTTTGGGTTTGTGGGGGGGTGATGTTGTCTTTACCGGGGATAGTAAAGCCTAATGAGGTGCTTTCCCTGTTTTTTGGTTTAAAATTTTTTTGGCGAAGTTTTGTATTTATTTTATTGTTATTTTTTTTAAAAATTTTAATAAAAGAAAAAACAGGATTTTAACCAGATCAGAAATGAAAACCCTTTTCCCACCCCTGCGCTTTTGTCAGGGGTTGTGCTGCGTCACTCAGGAAAACAAGATCCAGAAATACATTCAGCGTCCTCACGTGATGTACTCTGGCTCCCACATGGAAGGAAGACGGCAAGAAAACACCTCACCACCCCCTACAAAAACCCACAAAAGGGGAAAAGGGGCAAAGCCCGGGATCCGTTTGCCAGGCGCGGGGGAGCCCCGCACCGCCCACACTGAAGAGCGCTGCTTTTATGTTGATGATCAGTTTCTGGCCGGCCGCGGCCCAATGTTCACACCCGTACCCTCGGGTTTTTGGCAAAACCCCCAAGAGA
Organism: Phyllomedusa bahiana; assembly: GCA_025379985.1. Classification (NCBI taxonomy): domain Eukaryota; kingdom Metazoa; phylum Chordata; class Amphibia; order Anura; family Hylidae; genus Phyllomedusa; species Phyllomedusa bahiana. Next base: position 10,014 of record JAODAL010084683.1, read on the forward strand.
TGCCAGGATCGCTAGCATATTAAACTGCACTTATACATTTTATGGGACATTTGCGCCCTCAGCCGTGTATTCTATTGGGCAAATTTTCAGCAAAATAGGACGGTTACCTGTGCAGTGTGTGTTGTCTTTGTAGCTCCAGACAACCACTAGCAACACAAGAAGATCACCAGCAGTCCCATGCAAAGGCAACACCAACTGTATTAGTAAAAGGAGTCACCACTAGAAAATTCTGCGACGGACAGAAGCAGAACAGCATTATGCGCCCCTAGGTAGAGCATTGGAGTGGGCTCTGCCAAAATATATGACAAACACACTTTGGCCATGGGGTCTGCCCCCCCCCCCCCCCCCCCCAAGCACATCCTTATTATCACGCCAATTTTTCTGGACAAAAGCCCCCGCAGCCAACAGGGCTGATTTGGGAAAGGGGAGGGAGTTTTTTGGCTCCCTACTCCAAAGTTTTTAAAAATTTTTTGCACCCTTTCCCAATAACTCTAAAGTTTAAAAAGCAAAGCCAACCAAGGGATCCAGGGCTTTCTTTTTTTTTCCTGGGACATACATAACCACCGGGGGGGCCCTTTTTACCCGTGGACCCCCCCGGGGGAGCTGCCAGTGTCCCAAAAGGGGAAAATGGCCTGGACAGAACGGACTAAGACAGCTCACGGTTTGGTAGAGGTCAATGTGTGTACACCGCAGGAAATGGAAAAAAAAAAGTATAACTGTTCCCTAATGCTGTCCCTAAAGATTCCCCCAAAACTTGGCCTTATCACTCCCCAACTTGGAGCCTCGGCATACCCATTTATGTCCAAAATTTCCTATACACAGGCCAA
>JAODAL010084684.1:0-10840 GCA_025379985.1 Phyllomedusa bahiana
AATTTTTTCCCCAGTTCAACTAAATGGTGGTTGAAAGACCCCTTTTTGCGGCATTTTTTAAAATTGTGGGGGTCATGCAGGTTGGGCTCATGCTGCTTTCCCAAGGACAGGGATATTCAATGTCCAGTTCAAGAAACATGATGGTTCAAATCATACTGCCTTCTGGCATCTTTTAATTTGGGGGTGATGCGGGTTTTAAGGGTCAAGCTGGGGTAAAAGACAGGGATAGTAATGGTCTGTGACTTTTTTTCTGTGACTTTTATAACCTAAGTGTGTTGCCTAAGATGTAGCACGTATCCATTTAAACTGTTGTGGATTTTAAATTTTCAGCTTCTCCAGCCTTGTTTGGGTGTAAAAAATGAAGGTTTTGTTGCTCTCCCATAGACTTTAATGGTCATCGCGCATAATTGATGCTCACTATCGAAAAACCTTATCGATAGCGGCCGACTATCGACTATCGATCGATCTCGATAGCCAACGCAATCGCTCAACACTACCTATAGTATTTGAGTTTGTCCTCACTCTCAATAGCTGGGAAAAAGGCTCCCATTTTGGACCGGTAGCGAGAGTCCAATAGGTTGGAGAGCCAGAAGTCATCCCTCTGCCGGATGCTGACTTTTCGGCTGTCACTAGCCAGGCAAATCAGCATGCTGCGGGCCATCTGCACAAGTGACTCTGAGGGGCTCCCTGCCTCCATCTCCACTGTATACTGCCACGGTGCTTGCGGGTCATCTGCCTCGTCTTCCTCATCTCCATTTACCTCCTCCAGCTGCTCCTCCTCTCTTGTGCACCTGGGTAGAAAATCCACTCATTTCACCAGACAATGCTTCTGCTCCAATGTCCTCCTCCTCCTCCTCCATTTCAGTCCCCAGCGGACTCATGTGGCCGCGAGATGTAGTCGCCACGTCTCCAGTCCCCTGTCTAGACAGATTTTTCAGCATCTGTTTCAGGACATGAAGCAGTGGAATGACGTTATTCATCCCGTAGCCCTGGCACTGAAAAATAACTTTGGCCTCCTCAAATGGCCTAAAAAAAACGGCAGGTTTTCACGCATAAGCTGCCACTGGCTGACATCAAAGTTACACAGGGGAGTACTCCTGTCCGCCTGAATCATCAAAAAATGGTTAATGGCCTTTCTCTGTTCATACAGTCGGTCCAACATGTGCAGGCTGGAATTCCAACGGGTGGAAACATCGCATATCAGAGTGTGTTTGGGGGGGCCGTTCTGCCGCTGAAACTCGAGGGGGGTGTTCCTGGCTTTGTAGGAATGGATAAAGTGCATGCACAGTTTCCTGGCCATTTTCAGAATCTTCTGAATATCGGTGGAAACTTCAGGAATCTTTTCACAACCAGATTGAACACATGCGCCATGCAGGGCGCATGGACCATCCCTCCTCGGTGCAGCGCGGACACCATGTTACTCCCATTGTCCGTCACCATGGTTCCGATTTGCAGTTGGCGAGAAGAAAGGCACACATCGATTTCTTGCTGCATGACGCCGAGCAGTTCCTACCCTGTGTGACTTCGTTCTCCGAGGCAAGCCAGGTGTAGAATTGCGTGACACCGCTGTGCCCTACACATGGACCAGGAGGAGGAGGAGGTGGTGTGCCTGGGCTGGAAGCACATTCACCCAGTGGGCCGTAAAGGACATGTACTGGCCCTGACCGTAGTTACAGCTCCAGACGTCCGCGCTGCCGTGCACCTTGGAACAAACCGATAAGCTCAAAGACTGGCTCACCGTTTGTTCTACATATTTATGAAGTGCTGGTACTGCCTTTTTGGAAAAGAAATTACGGCTTGGAACTCTCCCTCTCGGCTCGGCACAAGCCATTAGTTCTCTGAATGGTGCAGAGTCCACCATTTGGAAAGGGAGGGACTTCAGTACCAACAACTTGGAATGGAGCACGGTCAGCTGATGCACCTTAGGATGGTTGGACGCATACTGTTGTCTCTTTGCAATCGCCTCGCTGAACGACTGCGGCGTTTATTGAGTAGCGAGGAGCAGGAGCATCTGGACTGGGAGATGATGTCAAAGAGAAACAGCTCCCTTCTGCAGAGGTGGTGGAGCCTTGACTGGCTGCAATGGCATGCGTGCCACTGGGCGCTGCTTTCTGTGCTGTTGCTGCGGCGGCAAGATGGACCACCACATCTGAAGCCACGTTTCCCCCCAGGCCACCGGATGGTGATGCTGCATGTGTTGACGCAGGGCATGGTGCCAACGTTAAACTCCCTGGCCATGCTTCACTTTCTGCTTACAGATTCTACATATACCCATATTCGGCTCCTCCGGTGTCTTAGCAAAGAACTGCCCCACCGCCGAGTATCGGATTTTACCGCCAACGCTCCGCACTGAGTGACTACTACCGCCGCTGCCTCGCTGAGCCCCTGTGCCGCTACTTTCTTGGACCTGCGAAGCGGGTTTTTTACCCCGTGGCCGCTTGGCTCCCGACCTCACACTGCTGCTACCCTGCTGACTCAAGGCCACCCGACCCACTTGCTGGCTGTGCCGCTGCCTGACCTGTAAGCTGACGCCCTCTTCTCCTGACCATGATGAAGCCCTTACCTCACCCAGCTCCCAAGTGCGGTCGGCTACATCTCATCTATGTGTGTTTCATCGTCACTGCTGTCCTCATCCCCCGGTCTTGGTATGCAGGGCCTGACCCCTCACAACATGATCCCATGCCACCCCCCACATCTATACTTTGCCCCTACTGCAAAAAGCAGGGGATATTGGCCCATTTCTTTCGCTGCCAAGTAGCTGCTAACTGCCCCCCGCAAATTGTTCATCCTCGCTATATAGTGGTGCTGGGGCCCAGACCACATAGTAGATCTTGGCTGGAGGGAACTGGATGGGACAGAGGCGGGTTGAGGACAGGTGAGGGCCGTGACCCCGCTCACGGGCCATGCCAACTAAGGGTTGTGTCTGACGTTCCCACCCATTCTTGGCTGGGGTTTTCAGATGTCTCTGGGAGGAAGTGGATGACCTAGTCAACCAATCAAGAAACCCCTTTGGGTTGCTAGCAGCACACGGCCGCTAGATGACAGCGGCAAATTGTGGCCTCACCCCATTGACCCTGCTGCGACGTCCCCTTGCTGTTTCTGCGACTTTGGCTGGAATGTTTGTGCCTCGCCCCTCGCAGGTGAAGAGCCTGCCACCTCTCTGTTGACATACTGTTTGTTCTAAAAAGTACAGACACTGTTTGATGAAGATATCTGTATATGATAAATACACACCCTGTATTTGACTCCAAATGAACCCATAAGAGCTTGGGTAACCTTGGATATAAATTGCGCTCCACAAATGGGCAGGAAAAATTGACTGTATGTGCCATTTAAAAAACTTGTGTATTTTACTGAATTTAAAAGAACAAACACTTAATTAACCTTCGGATATGAATTATGCTAACAGAATTTATTCTGTGGCGGTGAAAAACAAAGTTTCTTTTACTGAGTTTCAACTGCAGAAAAAACTTAGTTAATCTTGGATGTAAATTGCACAAAAGAATTTTAGCAGCCAAAAACTACCAGCTTTGTAGCGTGTTACAATGGCGTGTATTTTATACACAACAAGAGGAAAACTTTTAATTAACTTCGCTTGGGAATTAGCTACAGGAAAAAAAATTTTTGGCGGTTTGGGTAAGTATTTTTTTTTTAGTCACCCCAGGGAACAGAACAACGCTTAATTTAACCCCCCGGATTAAATTTCGCAAAAAATTGAGCAACCAAAAACTATGAGCCTTTGTAGTTGTTACAATGGGTGTTTTTTACGCCACCAACAAGAGGAAAATTTAATTACCTTTCCCTTTTGAATTTGCTACAGGGGAAAAAATTTTTTTTGGCGGTGAAAAACTTTCTTTTAGTCCCACAGCCGGGAAAAACCTTAATTAACCCCCGGTGTAAATTGCGCAAAAAAATTGAGTACCAAAAACTACACTTATTGGTATTCAATGGCGTTTTTTTTATGCTACACAACAAAAGGGGAAAACTTGTAAGTAACCTTGCTTTGAATTATGCTACAGGAAAAATGTATTTTTTGGGGGGTGACAAAGACGGTTTATTTTAGGGCACCACAGCACAGAAAACGCTTAATTTAACCCTGGATGTAAATTGCGCAAAAGAATTTACAACCAAAAAAAACGAGCTTTGTAGGTGTTTCAATGGGAGTTTTTACGTACACAACAAAAAGGAAACTTGTAAATTTTTTCGTTGTGAAATTTTGCAAAAGGAAAAAATTTTTTTTTGGCATGAAAAAAAACGTTTTCTTTTTGTCCCAGCAGCAGAACAATGTTAATTAACCCCCCGGATGTAAATTGGGCAAAAAATTTGAGGGAGCCCAAAAAACCCGCTTTGCAGGTGTTAAAAATGGGCATGTATTTTACGCTACACAACAGGGGAAAAAGTTTACCCTTTGTTGTGAATTTTAAAACAGGAAAAATGTCTTTTTTGGCGGTTAAATAAACGTTTTCTTTTAGTCCCACAGCGCCCGAACAACGCTTTAATTTAACCCCCGGATGTAAAATTTCGCAAAAGAATTGACAAAACCAAAAAACTCAGCTTTGATTGTTTACAATGGCGGTTTTTTACCTACACAAAAAAGGGGAAAACTTTTTAATTAACTTCGCTTGTGAATTATGTACGGAAAAATGTTTTTTTTTTGGGGGTGAAATAAAAAAGTTTTCTTTTAATCACCCCCAGCGCAAAAAAATGCTTAATTAAACCCCCGGGTGTAAATTTCGCAAAATAATTGAGCAACAAAAACTACGAGCTTTTAGCGTGTTCAATGTCGTCTTTTTAGCTACACAACAAAGAGGAAAACTTGTAAATTAACCTTCGCTTGTGAAATTTGCTACGGAAAAATTTTTTTTTTGGCAGTGAAAAAAACGTTTTCTTTTAGTCACCACAGCAGCAGAACAACGCTTACTTAACCCCTGGATGTAAATTGCCAAAAGAATTGAGCAGCCCAAAAACTACCAGCTTTGTAGCGTTTTAAACAATTGGCATGTATTTTACGCTACACAACAAGAGGGAAACTAGTAATTAACCTTCGCTTGGAATTAAGCTACAGGAAAAATGTTTTTTTTGGCGGTTAAATAAACGTTTTCTTTAGTCACCACAGCAGCAGAACAACGCTTAATTAACCCTGGATGTAAATTGCGAAAAAAGAATTGAGCAACCAAAAAAACTACGAGCTTTGTATTGTGTTAAAATTTGGCGTGTTTTTTACGCTACACAATAAAAGGAAAACTTGTAATTAACCTTTCGCTTGTGAATTATGCTACAGGAAAAATTTATTTTTTTGGCGGTGAAATAAACGTTTTCTTTTAGTCACCACAGTAGCAGAACAACGCTTAATTAAAACCCGTGGTTGTAAATTGCGCAAAAGAATTGAGCCACCAAAAACTACGAGCTTTGTATCGTGTTAAAAATGGCTTGTTTTTTACGCTACACAACAAGAGGAAAACTTGTAATTAACCTTCGCTTGTGAATTATGCTACAGGAAAAATGTATTTTTTGGCGGTGAAATAAATGTTTTCTTTTAGTAACCACAGCGGCAGAACAACGCTTAATTAACCCCTGGATGTAAATTGCGCAAAAGAATTGAGCAGCCAAAAATGAAGTGGTATTTGTATTGAAAAAAACGCTGTTTCTTTAAATAAATACAGCAGGAACAGGCTTAGATCCCCCTTGGATATTCAATGTGCTGTGAGCAGATAGCATTAAAATGTTTTATGCAGCTGCACTGGACACACACTGACTTCAGATCCAATACCCCACAAAATCAGAATTAGAACGTTAAGAGAACAGTCTCTGAGACAAGCTGAGACACCCCCCAAAAATCGCTGTATAAAAATGAGTTCTTTAGTATCAGCTATCATAAGCAGCTGCGGCAGCACCTTCCCTAATCAGTACAGTGAGAGCGGTATGAGCTCCCAGCGTCGCGCCCGGACATATAGTGCGGTGACGTCACAGAATCCCGCCGGTCTCTGATTGGCTTCATCTCTGCGCATGTCCCTGCAGGCTTTTGCCCTTCTTCCTCCCAGAGTTCTTTTGCCCCATGGTTTAAAGCCATGTGCTCGCAGCCATTTTACAAATCAAAAGCACACTTCGTTCACCCGAAGTACCCCAAAGTTCGACTTCGTTCTGAACCGAAGTTTTCCTGAAATTCTAAACGAATTCCACTTCGTTAGAATCAATTCGCCCATATCTAATTGTGCCTGTATGTACGACCTGCAGAAGCACAGTCAGACCAGGGTAAAGGTGGTGCCTGAACCAGACTTGTGGTATTGGCTCTACACTATCCTGTATGTATGACTTGCAGAAGAACAGCCAGACCTGGGTAAAGGTGATGCCTGAGCCAGACTTGTGGTATTGGCTCTACACTGCACCTGTATGTATAACCTGCAGAAGAACAGCCAACCAGGGTAAGGTTGGGGCCTGAGCCAGACTTATGGCATTGGCTCTACACTGCGCCTGTATGTATGACCTGCAGAAGAACAGGTTCATACATCCTGCCACTTTCTATATTACCTTAAAACTATTTAGAACTGACCTGTCAGAGCCAATATTCATACATCAATGTTTTCACTAGAGCATTCGCAAAAAAGATCGCAAAAAATAAATAGATTTGGCATATAGCACAAAGTTACTCAGTTAGTCAGTATTGACATTGCAGGGTAGATTTCTTAAAAGTGGTTTATTGAAGATCAGAACATTTGACCTTTTGTTAAATTGGTTTGTCCTTTTTTATAATATATTCAGGTCAAAATATCTGATATGATCTCTTATGATTTTAGTTACTTCATGTATGCAGTTGTTGACATCCCGTTAAAAATAATTACTGTTCATAAATCTAGTAAGTAGTAATAAGCACAACATAGTAAAGGACACAAACAGCTAAACGTGATTCACTTTATTAGATTAGTTATGTAAAGCAAAAAGAAAAGATTAACAATAATCAATAAAGAAATCAATAGCAAAGAGTAGTTACAATATTCAGTTTCTCTAAGGGATCAGGTTACAGCTGCCTATTGCAATTTATGGAAAGGGAAAGGTGAACAGGAGGGAGGGTAGAGAAAGTGCAGTGAAAGAGATAGAGACATGTAAGTGACTATAGAGCCTTCAGTTTCTTGACCCAGTGCTCAATCCACAGGTAACACTGCTGAGTACTTCTCTACCATGCTGTACATGCTGCTGATGAATTTGGGGGTGTGCTACAAAGATTGGGGAGCGTGAGAACTCTTGACTTATAGTGTGTTTTGTATGGGAGATATCAGAGCAGTTAGTCCCCATCCACTCTATATTTGAGCTTAGGAAAAACTGACAATTAAAGATAAATCATGGAGATGGGTAAAACTGTTGGGAAATGCCAGATTCAAGTTGTAGAATTACCATAAAAAGTAATTTTCTTCATGAACACACAAAGGAAAGGTGATTTTGAAAGGTTAATAAAAGGTGCAGCTATGCTTTAAGCAAATTGTTTGAAATCTCTTTAAATTCTTTGTGTAAATAAGATCATGGAAAAAGCCTTGTTAAAATTATTAAACCTATCATTAGATTATTATATAAAATCTCTTGGCATGCAGAATTATCTCATTAGTTTCTGCCCAGACCTAGTTCTTCTTGTGAGCTACAATGAATATAATGGCCTTATAGTCAGTAAGGTCACTCTCACCCGATCTCTTCTTAACCTTACAGTTATCAATAACAAAGCGTTCTCTCTCTAGAGCCTTCCTGACAAAAACATCATCATATGTAAAAGCATGGAACTTGTCTTTCCCAACTGTGTAATATGATGTATGTAAAGCTCCGAATAATATAAGGTGCCCTCCAGGTTTCAGCAACTTTTCAAACTTCCTGATATTTCTGATATAATCATCTTGATTCTTGCACATATTATCTAGGAACATAACACTGATGATACAATCTGCTAGTGATAGGACCAGTGGTTCAATTATATTTTCTTTCTCAAAGTCACATTTCATAACATGTTGAACTGCTGATCTGACTTTTTCTTCTTTGTTCTGTAACTGGTCACTGAAAAAAGAGGAAAAATAAGGAAATTCAACATCAATAGGTTGAACAAGGGATTCAGTAATCAACTCTGGATTTACGGTTTTCAGTTGTTCTGGAAGGATATGAAGTAAATAAGGTAGATGGAAGATACAGGGGGCTTTCACACAGTGCAGTTTTGGTGCAGTTTTCACTGCACCTGAATTAAAATGCCTTTATTAATAGCAAACTTTTGATCATGTATCTAAACTGTTTGGAAAGTGATGAATCAAGAAGTTTAGTGGTAATCTGCCAGACTTCACACACAGTAATTGATTACTTACTTGTAACACCTTTCTGAACAATTTAGACAACTGAAAGACGCTTGCTGGTAATAAAGGCAGTTTAATTGGAGCACAGTAACTTAAAACTGCTCCAAAACTGCACCGTGTGAAAGCACTCTTACTGTTACATTGGCTCTCCCTAAAATTAAGAGAATTACTTCACCTGCATCCTTCTTTGTCTGCATGCATTTTTAAGGTATGTCCCCAGTCAAATGCTCCAGTCCGGCAGTCCAGCCATCTTTTCAGCTCCAAGAAGCATCTGTCACTGAACTTTAGCACTATGATGTGCTTGAAAAACTCACAGGCTGCATACAGATAATGGACCATGGATCCACAGCTGAGGTCCATCAAGATATCCCCTTTAATATGACCTGCAGAAAAATGTGCCATATATTGAAGAAGCGAATAACTGAAACTGTTTTAGATGTTAAAGATAAGTAATGACTTATATCTAGATCACTTGAACCAAAATATATAAAGATTGTATCCCAATACTCAAATATAAGAAAAGTACAAATATTCTTCTTTTATGGGGGTTACATTTTGTGGAAATAATCTAATATCACAATGCAATGGTTCTCTACTTTGGATAACACCTATTTATTAGGATACTCCCTTCACAATCAGCTGATAATAAACTGTCCCGCTGCTTGGACCCCGGACTATCAGCTTGAATCAATGATGACACCTAGGGAGACATGTATTATTGGGTTTTTCACCCTTTTCTGGCGTAAAATGCGCCTAAGTGAGCGGCTACGATGTCTAATGCGGCTAACGAATGTGTTAGGGGCAATGTTCATAAGACTTGACACTTTTTAATGCGCCTAACTTGAGGGGGCGTTCTGGGGGTGTTCTGGGGTCGTCACACCACACGTATTATTAGACACGTATATGAATGTGGTTCGACAAAACTAGGTGCATTACTGCTCGGACAGGCAGCCCTATCTCAATGTGATCTCTCTGAGCCTAAGGAGTCGAAGTGTAGCTAGATTTGCCATTAGGGCAAAAAATGTCCCTTCTTTCTCAACTTACACCAGTGCAATAATAAAAAGTAATTTATGATAATTATTAGAGATAGGCGAATCAACTCTAACGAAGTGGAATTCGTTTAGAATTTCAAGAAAACTTCGGTTCTGCACGAAGCTGAAGTTTAGGGTGATTTGCGGAAATGAAGCGTCTTTTTTTATCGGTAAAATGGCCGCGAGCACATGGTGTTACATGGGGCAGAGAACTCTGGGAGGAAGAAAGGAACACTCTCCATGACATGTGTAGACATGAAGCCAATCAGCGACCGGCGGGCTTCTATGACGTCACATCTCTATAAATACGGACACCATCTTAAATCCTCACACTTCTCACTGTGTGTCCTGCCATAAGCATCTAGCTGCTGCTGCTGCACTATATTAGACTTATAGTAAAACAAACTTGTTTTATCAGCGACTGGGGAAAGACCATCACAAGTGTGTGTCATGTGCACACTTGTTATTTAACCAGCGTTATTATTTTGTTTTAGTTTATGGGGTATTCTCCCTAAAGTCCAGGGTAGGTGTACTTCTGTCCCATATATGCCTCAATTACATCTGGTTGTTCTGTAGGGTATTTAATACCCAAGGCTTAATTTAACCCCTTGATTGTGGGTTAATTTGCACTAAAATATAGGGTGTCTTTTTCTTATTTTCTATATTTACTATTTTGCCATAGGCAAACTTAAACTCTATCAGTTCTCTATCTATTAAACACTAAAACGTAACTTTTATTATATCTAACTCTTAACCTCTATACACACTATTTAAAAACCTGATATCTATCCTCATCATTTAACCCTTTTTGCTTCTGAAAGAGGGAATAACTCCCTTTCTATCATCAAGTCTGGTGGAACCCCACCTATTAACAGGAGAGCCTTATATCTATAGCAAAGTACTAGCTTCAGTAAGGGATCCCAAGCCAACTACTTGGGCAGTCGTCCCTAATCTCATAGACACAGAACAAATAAGGCCCCCTTGTGACACCGTCTGCAGCAGGTGACACTTGTAGACAGAGGTGAGAGATCACAATTTAAAACGTCATGCCTGACCTCGCCGACATGTTTCGCCAGCTAACCTGGCTTTATCAAGGCTTAGAGGTCCGATCACATGTGGTCTGAGCTCACTTCCTTTTATATCATGTTAGGTAAACACCCCATTCAGGTGCTCACCAATTAGCCATCAGAGAATCCACATAAAGCCCACTCCCCCTTCCACGCGCGCACACTCATAACATGACCTGCTAAAGCTGCCACCATGCTCTCATGAGCCAACAACCTTCAGTCAAATTCGCCATCTCCATAACGGGCTTGCGCCCCATCTTACCGTACTGCCCGTGCCAATGCACTGCACCAACAAACACCTCAGCCCTGACTGTGATGGGCTTCCATCTCACTTCTCTCATATTATTGCAACTGCGTGCCTCACTTAGAATGAACTAAGCAGACTAGGTATCACATTACACAGCACACTGCCATGTTTGTC
>JAODAL010084685.1:0-10840 GCA_025379985.1 Phyllomedusa bahiana
CTTTATGCAAACTAATGTGAACTGTGATGGCCAAAATTTCACCAATGGCTACAGATAAGACCAGAATTACTGACCCCCTCCTCACCCCTCACAAGTTTTCCAGATAGTAGATTGCTTGACCTGTTGTAAATGATTCTCTGCTTATATTGCATTTTGTTATTTTTAAGAATTCTAAATCCTTTGAAGATCCATGTCTTTGTGTATAAAAAAATCTGGAATTTTAAATTTCTTGTATAAACAACCTGTCTGAAGAAGGGAGCTAGTTCTCTCGAAAGCTCACCATCAAATATACTCAGTTAGCCTGAAAAAAGTATCGCCTGATTTCTTCACTCTTCTAATACCCCCAAATTAGAAATTCAAGCACCAGCACAATTCCAAATAAAACTACTTACTATTATACCCCTGGATGAATACCCTAGAGGGTGTAGTTTCCACAATAGGTTCAGTTCTTAGGAGCTTCCATTCTACTTGTGCCCCAGGGGCCCAACACATGTGATATGAAAACCATTCTAGCAAAATCTGTGCTCTAAAGCCAATAGTGCTCCTTCCCTTCTGAGCCCTGCCACGTGCCCAAACAATAGTTTACACCCATGTATGGGGTTTTGCTGTACAACCAATTTTAGGATATATTTCTCTCCAGTATTCTGAGTGAAATTTTTTTTTTTTTTTAGCTAAAACCACATATTGGAAAAATGTAATTTCTCATTTTCACAGCCCATTGCTAAAATGAGGACATTATACTCTCTACACCGTTAAATGCAGAATCAGGGACTGGGGAAAGGTGATTATAGCTTTAAAAAAAAAATTAAAAAAAATTTACTTGGGGACCTGGACCTTTATAAAGTAACTTTTTACTAGGTGGAAACAACCCCTAAAACACCGCACTAGGGCCACACGAGGGATATTTCTAAAAATGGCAAAAACAAAGGAATAAATATTTTTTCTTTGTTTGAGTTATGTTCCTCTGTTAATACCTGAAGCTTTTCAGTAAAAAAATTGATTACATTTTTTTGTTAGCAAATTTTTAGATTTAATTTTTCAAACCTCATTTCCTTTTGCTCAAAAGTAAGAGGAATTGGCTTCCTAAACGCCCTTTTGAATACTGTGGATGGTGCAGGTTTTTTAATAGGGTGATTTATGGTGGTGTTTAACATACAGTCCTCTAAAAACAACATCAGATCTCAACTGATTCCTAATTTAAAAAAAAAAATTGCAAGTATGTTTGGACATTTGGAAAATTGCTGCTAAACGTATAAGACTCCTAATGTCATTAAGAAAGAAAGGATGTTTATAAAATGTTGACACCATGAAGTCCGGATGTAGCAGAGTTCAGGTTCATCTTTCAGTGTTATCTGCTCTTAATTCAAAACAAAAGCCATTGAGAAGCATTGAAAACGGTGAGACCATGTTCTGTGCCATGAAATCATGGTGTGTCATTTGCCAAGTTTAGTTATGCTTTATGTGTAGGCCAACGGTAAAGTTTATTAACCATTTTGTTTGGTCTGACTATCTCACTTACAAGCAAAAACCTTAAAATTTTGAACAACTTAAAATTTTCACAAATTTTAATTTTTGGCAACAAACACAGTCTGTATCGACCAAAAGTTATCAGTATGATGTGTTATAAAAAAACCTTCTCAAAATCACATTGATGAATGAAAACAGTACAAAGTTATTCCTACATAAAGTGACACATATTAGATTTAAAAAAATAAGGCGATGCCCTTAAAGGGGTTTTGCCACGATGTAATGTTGACGTAGGATCCTCCAAAATGGGTTTTTAATCTCTTTTCTAAATATATGTGATTACAAAAATTGCAGTCTGAAAAGGAGCTACAGCCTTCCTTACATGCCTTGGTTACTTCAAAGCTTCTATTAGATACGGCCTGACAAGAGCTGCTGTCTGCGGGCCGGCTTGGCCGCAGAGAGAGCTTTTTATCTGATGAAAACTGAGCTGCAGAAGTTTTTAAGCACCGGGTAGCAATAGTTTTCTTTTGTAAAACAAATAAACTAGTTGTAGTGTGATTAGATCCCTGCTTTATCTGATGACAGGGAACATGAAGGAGCTTTCAAGCTGCTGTGGAGAAAAGCGTTGTCTTTTGTATACAGAAAACCCCCAAAAATTTTAGTTTGATTATTTCAGTGAACATGTCACAGGATCCCTTATGCAGCTTTTTGCTCTGGCTGTGTGCGTCTCTCTCTCTTTCAGCTCCGTGATTTGTTTACATTAGCTTCTTAGCAGATAAGGCTCCTCCTGACAGTGCAGTCAGAGGCTGTGTCTTGCTGTATTGAGAATCCACTCTTGTACTGTTTATTATTTCACTTAAGTTTTGAGACGCTCCCTTGGATTCCTCACTCCTCACTCACCCCCCACCCTCTCTCCCCTGCAGCTTCATGACTCAGCGTGATTTGTATACATCTTGCTCTCATGCTTACAGGAGGTACATACCTGGCCTCTTGGCAAATCCCCTTTAAGGCAGAAACTGTCTGTGGCAGTAATGGGGTTAAATCTTACCCTAGGGAAACTCTTTCAGCTTAATGGGGAGGTAATGCTGGGATATTATACCGTAACAACACTGGAGGGGTCTGGGTGATGATTGTATCATTGTGTGTGTCAGGTTCCTACAAGTTATCTGCACGGCGCTGTCTATTTCTCCATGGAGGCCTTGAAGTATCCAGAAGAACACAAAAATCTGTACAAGGATGTCAAGATGAAGGATCTATACCAGGATGTCAAGATGGAGGATCTGTACCAGGATGTCAAGATGAAGGATCTGTACCAGGATGTCAAGATGGAGGATCTGTACCCGGAGGATGAGCAGCCGTTCACATCTCCAGGTAATAGATATGACTAAATACAAGTCTTATAAAGTGGACCTCCTATTATAAACAACTTTCTATAAATCAATATAACAAGTAAAATAGTAAAATAGGAAAAATAAATTATTGTAGACAATGCATTTTTCCCACATATCAGACTCCTTCCCAAAAGACAACAGCTTTTCTCCACAGCAGCTTGAAAGCTTCTTCATGTTCTCTGTCACAGAAAAGCGGATTACTCAGATAATCACACTACAACTAGGGGGAATTCTGTATACAAAAGACAACTATTTCTTACCCGGTGCCTTAAAAAGTTTCTGCAGCTCATCTCATCAGATAAAAAGCTTTCTCTGCGAAAGACCCCCACAGAACCCGCTTTGCGGGTCGTTCTAATAGAATTTTGAAGTATCAAGGGCATTAAGGAAAGCTGTAGCTCTTCAGGCTGCAATTTTTGTAATCAATATTTTTTAAAAAAAAGTGATTAAATACCCTTTTGGGATCCACTCAACATAATTTTGGGGAAAACCCCTTTAGACAGTTTGTCCCATAGACTTGTATAGGAGGTTTTCTGGGTATACCTGTGCCCTATAAAAAAATCATGTGCAGGGAGGTGAGGGGGGAGCTGTGACACTCCTCTTGTGTTTGGGGGGTTTCTGTTTATTGACACAATGGTGCTCCTTTCAGTTTGATCTGCTTTTTATGATAATGAGCACACGTGAAAAGCTCTCTAAACAGAGCAGGAATGCAGACGATTATTAGGCCTAGGGCAAAGTAAAAAACTGCAGGATTAAAAATTTTTTTTAAAAAAATCTGAAATGATTGGAAAATTAAAAAAAAAAAACCCAAAAATTCCTAAAAAATGGTTTAACATAAAAATGTGAGTTAAAAAATAATATTTTTTGATGAACCCCCTTTAAGTGGGGGAACTTATATTTGGGCTTTTAGAAAGGGCGTATTATAAATTTTTCATTTTGTTCTGATTTTTTTTTCTTAACATCCTAGATTTTCCTGTTTGAAAATCCCGTCCGTGCACAACCTGTGCAATGTATCCCATCCTTGCCCCAACAGTTCGGGGGGAATTGCCTGCAAGTGTGGCACCGCACATTTAGAACCCCGGACCCGGATCTAAATGAGCAAGTGCAACATTGGATCCAATGCCAACTTGAAGCGAGTTGTGCCACTGACTAACACTCGCGGTGTAGATGCTGGGGGGGAGGTAGCATGGAGGGGGCAGGGACAGGGGCATTGCGGCGTAAATTTAAAAGAAGGGGTAGAGGGGTCAGGGGGCGCCTGAACTGGCCACCCCAAAAAAATTTGAAAGATTGGCATTGAGGGGGATATCAGCTCGAAATAGCTTTTCTGCAGCAAGACATACCCCTTTGCTCCGTAAGTTGGGAATAGGATCAGGTCAGACTAGACGGGTGCTAGTAGTTGGGGATCCATTAAAAGGGGGCACAGACAGGACATTCCACAAAGAGGGGGATCGTCGAACAGTATGTTTTTTTCCCTGGGGCCCAATTCGACATACGCGGATGGGGATTGCCGTTGCGGGGTGGGGGGGTGAGAATCAGCTGTATGGGCACTTTTGGCACCAATGCAAAGTTAGAGGTAGGTGGAGTGCCCTTAAAATTGATTTCGGGGACTTAGGTCAAAAGCTAAAGGCAAGGACTCCGGGGAAATTTTTCAGAAATATTACCTGTTCCACCCCCAACACCAGAGAGGCAGCGGAGATCAGAGAGGTGAATAAGTGGCTCAAAAATTGGGGTAAGAAAGAGGGTTTTGGGGTTTTTGGGGGAACTGGGCTGACTTCGTCTTGGCTACAACACTAGCTAGGGACGGGGTGCACCTAAATGGGGAGGCGCGTATTGGGGAAAAAAAGGCCCGGAATTTGGGGGGAAAATTTAAATAGGGACTGGGGGGGGGGGGTAACTACAATCTAGGGGCAAATGTGAATAGAACTGGGGTTTTGTAATAAATAGGGGGGGGGAGTGGAGGGGGGGGGTGAGCAAAGTTAAAAAAATAGGGAAAAAAGGGAAAAAAACTGAAAAATCTCTAAATTCGCCAACCAAAGCCAGGGTTGACCAACAAATAAATGAAAAAGAAATTACTAAATTTCAGAAAAAAAAATGCATAGTGGGGGTAACTGAGACATGGCTGGCGAGAGTCGAGGGCGAAAAGACCCCCATAGAGGATAATCCTCAGACAAATAGATGAGGCAGATAATCAAAGGGTTGTTTATGGATCTTTAACTACCCAACTAAATTGGGAATCTGAAACCTGTGCTCTCTAAAGGAAAAAGTTTTTTTTTCAATAAAATAAAATAAATTTTTTTTTTTTTCCAAATGGTGCAGTAACCGATGAGGAAGGGCCCCCTTTTAGACTTAAAATTCAATTAGACCTACAGGTAACAAAGGTTCAGGTTGAGGGGCACTTGGAAAAAAAGGCCATAATAATAAACTTCCATTTTTCTTCAATAGAGCTTTTTTTCATGGAGCCCCAAAAATACTGAATTTGAGGAAGGCTAAAAATTTTTCTGCTTTGAGAGGGGCCCAAATCATATTTTTCTGGGACAAGGTGTTTAAAAATGCAGAACAAAAAAAATGGAGATCTTTAAAAACCTTAGGCTCCCACTGTGAGAGGACATACCTATGGAAAAAAAAAATTTGAAATAGGAAAACCCAAAGGTGCAACGATATTAAGAGGGAATAAAAACAAAAAGAAAAATTTTAGCTACTAAAACAGGGGGGGCAGTGAAGAAGTGCTTTAGAAGTTAGGGGAAAGACATAAAATATGTAAATAAAAGATTAAGGCAACAAAGTGGAGATAGAAAGACGTATTGTCATAGAAAGTAAAAGTAACCCCAAAATATGTTTTAACTATATAAATAGTAAAAAGATTCAAACACAAAATGTTGGCCCTTTGAAAAATACTGAGGGAGAGACAGTAGAGGGCGATGAGAAAAAAGCAAACGTATTAAACAATTTCTTCTCCACTGTATTTACCGAGGAGGATGAGCTTTCTGTTGATGAGAAGAGGAATGAACTAAACTCCAACTTAAATGTTTTTTTTTTAAACCCAGGGTGAAGTGCAGCTCCGCCTTAGGAAGCTTACAATAGACAAATCCCCGGGCCCCTGACGGTTTAAAACCTGCGTGTCCTAAGGGAAATTTTAAGTAATGTGATAGTTTCCCCCTTAAAATATTATGGACTGTATAATAAGGGCCCACAAAAAAGGAAATATATTACTATCAGTTTGATGAATGGTCAGTATCCAAAAAAACCTCTGACTGATTCAAAACCACATGGAGAAAAGAGGTAATGTCTAAAATATAAAACTTTTATTAATAATACCTTAAAATATATCCCACAAAACAGCTCTCTCTGGAAACTACCAGAGCGATACTGTACAATGAATAAAGTCCCTACCCTAAAGTGCAAGATGATCGCCCCCATAAAGGGCGCTCTTGCCCGGAACCTGTCCCCGGGAAAATTGACAAATATGATCCTCTAGTCTGGTCCCAACATGTTTCGACCAAACCTGTAAAAATTATTATACCTGGTCACCTCAGGGGACCCAAAATGCAGGACTTCAGACTAAAGGTGTTTAAAAAATAATTGTCAAATTAAAGTACTACAGGTATACTGTGCTTAATCCCAAAATTCCTGATAAAATGACAATACCAACTAGAGAAAAAGAGAACAAGGATGATGTATTCATCCCAGAAAGTAAGAGGTGATCATATCCAAAAATCTCAATACCTTAGGTAAAAGTAATATACCTTACCGATATGTAGAGGAAAACCCACCCCACTAGTTCAAGGTGTAGTGACTGTAAAGAAAAGAGACATACACATAACACTCAAACTAATCTTAGCTAGTGAATCTAATAGCGCTGTAAGCACCTAAAAGATTACTTACTTATAGACACCTCTATGTCATCTCTAGCCCTGTCAGGGTATTGCAGCATCGGCCACATTCAATAGTTCAGAGAGACGCTGAGACATGGCTCTCACTCCTATTTAAAACACGCTCCCCCGCATGTCAGAGTGACGTAGTTCCGCCCTGTCTCTCAGATCCCGGCGTCCTTAAAGGGGTTGTCTCACTATAGGTTTTCAGCCTACCTCAGTGTGTCTGGCACCATAGGATTTTTGAATTCAGGGGCGTGCTTCTTGTCTGCCTCTTCTGCTCCCCCTTCTCTCCTCCCTACATCATCACCCTGGTGCTTGGTCCTGATTCTAACTCTGTCATTCAGACTTAGCATTGGGATTGTGTTCTATTCAAACTACATGAGAGTTTACTGCCCTATGCCTCCTGCTAAAAGTTGTACCTCATCCACTAACAACAGTGGATGAAAGAAGTAATAAACCTTACTGTGCCCGTCCTAGATCATGGAAATCCAGAGTAGAAGACAGCACACAGACAGCTCTCCTCCTCTGACTGCAGTAACTTCTATACAGCAGGGGTAGGGCGAGAGGGTTTGCTGCCAGAGTTAACCCTGTGTGTGCCTGCCTAGATCTGCTGCTTACTGCTGAATCAGCTGCACTGTGCAGAGAAGTCTGTGGAGCTTTGTATGCTAATAAATCAGAGCAGGGGGGATGTAAGTGTTGCTACAAATCTCCACGGACATCTCAAGCAACAACAAACACACTGTTCTGTGCTGTCCTCCCATCAGAACAGACACAGTGCAGCTGTGAAGTGTGTTACTATAATCAGGATGTGTCACTAATACAGCAGAGCAGGGAGGGATATGAACCATTCACATGCCCCCTGATCTGTTCTATTAGTATAGTCAAAGCTCCACAGACACATCATGATTATAGTAACACACTTCACTGCTGTGACATCGTACTGGGCCACAGATTTAGCTTCACCTCTGCTCTCCTCAATCTGTGTAGAGAGCAGGAGGGAGCAGGCACACACAGGGTTAATCCAGGCAGCACAGCTACACAGACACAGAAGCTGGGAGTAGAGCTCTCCCCCTCACTCCCCTACAGAAGCATCACAAGTGGCCTCATACTGTGTGGGAAGGGCTCTGTGCTCAGACCTGTATTGAGAAGCTGATGAGTCACCAGCACTGACAGCCAGTGAGAGAAAAATCAACAGGTCGGCTGCAATAGTGATTTGAGGAACTGATGCACTACTACTACTACCAGGGATAACTCAAAATCAGTAGGACATTTGTAATGAACATATATTGCAAAGCTGCTTGTTTTTAAAGATCTTTTAATTAAAACCCAATCATTGTAGCGAGACAACCCCTTTAATTACCCACACTATGCAGATAAAACTGGTCTGACAGGTTGCAGGACTCCTGATCTGCTGCTCAGGCAGCATGTAGTGTTAACTATCGCACCGCTGGAAACAAATTACAGCATTTAATGCAGGAATGAGGAGGACACAAACAGATGCAATGTTGAGTGTGTTGTCCAACATTGTAATAAATAGTAATTCAACAACAATCTCACTATATAATATATAGTGTAGCATACTTTAAATGTAGCCAAAATGGACTGGACTTCGGAAATGTATAAAGATATCCAAATAGATATGCTGTATAAACAGAAACACGTTTAACAAGTTGCCAGACTTAAAATCCTCTGCTCAAGCAATGTTTAGTATTAGCCATCACTCCACTGAGAGTAGAACTACAGCAGATGTAAGACACAGATAGGACAATGTTATATATGTTGTCAAACATTGTTACATGTAATAATTCAACAAACTCACTAGATGATAAGTAAAAGTTTTCATATAGCCAAAATGTACTGGATTGAAAAAGTAAACAGATACTCCGGTTAAATGAAACAGCTGAAATCCAACTGCTCATTCAACCCTTTAGGTGATAATGTTTGTAAAGAAAAAATCCAGCAACACTCCCTTTGAAGCACTAGGCGATCTATATTACCTCTTCTGACAGTGGGCAGTACTCTCTCAATCCCCCGCCACTTAAGGCAGGTTGGTGTGCGCCCATGTTCTTGATTAACATGGCATGCGATGGGGGTGTCACGATGGTTACAAACATCCCCCAGATGTTCCCCAATTCGTCTACGCAGTTCGCTGCTAGTTTTGCCCACATACCTCTTCCCGCAATCACATGTGATCAAATAAATCACATGCGTAGATTTACAGTTAATGAATTGGCCAATAGAATGGACTTTTTGGTCACTAGGGTCATCAAAGGTGGAACACTTTTCCACAAAGGGGCAAAACTTACAGTTACCACACTTAATGGTCATGTAACGGGTTGCGCCGCAGTCTGGGCCACGGACCGCGGTCGCACCCGTGTTCCCCATAACGGGTCCCCAGCGGGGACGTGGGGCACCGCAGGCCGCACTGCCGGCCGTGGCGCCACCCGTTCCATCCACTCACCTGGCCTCGCTCCCGTCCGGTCCTCGTCCCCTGCTGGCCGGAATGCGCATGCGCGCCCCCTAGCGCGCGCGCGCTCGTCCATGTAAATTTAAAGGGACAGTGCGCCGATACGTCAGGGGGGACGACCTGGTAGCCTCACGCAGCAGCAAGTCCATCCCGCTTTGCGGCGGGCTCTGGTGAAAACCGGGGGCTACGTAGATTCCGTTCCCTGGCGTGGCTTAACTATCATCGCTTGCGGTGGTCCGGCGGATCCACTACCCAGCCGCCACAGTTAGATCCAGCCATGGATCCCGCCAAGGTGCCTCTGCCAAGCATCGCGGATCTTACGACGATGGTTGCCCAGCAGTCGCAGAAACTCGCACAACAGGCACAGCAGATAGGTCAGCTCACCCCCAGGATGCATCAGCTCCTCGCATCCCCGCAACCGTCTCCACCTGCGGCCCCGTCGGGGACTCCGTCCACGTCAGCCGTTCCATTGGCTACCGTGGGACCCAAGCTTCGGCTCCCCTTACCCATCAGCTTTACCGGGGATCCCAAGCTTTGCCGAGGTTTCATTACCCAGTGCTCTATGCACATAGAACTGATGGCGGATCAGTTTCCCTCGGAGAGGTCTAAGGTGGCCTTCGTAGTGAGCCTACTATCCGGGAAGGCCCTGGCTTGGGGGATCCCCTCTGGATAGAACGACCCTGTGAAATGCGGATCTACAGACCTTCCTCCAGGAATTCCGCGCCGTCTTCGAGGAGCCGGCGCGTGCTTCCTCTGCTGAAACCGCCCTCTTGAGCCTTCGTCAAGGCGAAATTTTTTCGGTGGGTGACTATGCCCGGTTACAGTTCCGTACCTGGCTTCGGAGCTCACGTGGAATGATGCCGCCCTCTGTGCCCCTTTCAAAAGGGCCTGTCAGCCGGGTAAAGGACGCTTTGGCAGCAAGAGACCTTCCGTCCTCCCTGAGGGAACTAATTCATCTAGCAACTCGTATTGATATAAGGTTCGCAGAGAGGCAGGAAGAGCTGCGTCAGGAAAGAGACTCTGCACGCCCCCGTCGGCGGTTTCATCTGGGCCCCCCTTTTTCAGCATCCCTCCTTTGCTGTCCCCCCAAGCCTCTGAGGTGGAACCCATGCAAGTGGACCGGGCCCATTTATCGGAGCAGGAGCTGAACCGTCGCCGAACCAAAAAGCTATGTCTCTACTGCGCTAGCCCAGACCATTTCCGCAGAAGCTGTTCGCTACGTCCCCAGTGTCCGGGAAATGCTCACACCTAGGTGCCGTAGGAGAGGCAGTTTCTTCCTTTCCACATTTGATGATGCCAGTGGAGGTGGCTTTGATGCTGGTACTTGTTCCGGAGTTCTGCCTTCCTGGATTCGGGGTCTGCGGGAACTTCTTTTTTAGCCTCATTGGTAACCCAGTACCGCATACCTGTAGTCCGGCTGGAGAAGCCGCTGCTTATTTCTTATGTCAGTGGGGAGCTCCTCAGTGACCCCATCCAGTACATAACCCGGACGGTGACACTCCGTGTGGGGGCGCTACATAAGGAGAAGATCGGGTTCCAAAGTTCTGTCCCGTGCTTCCTCAGCGACCCTCTTGGGGGCTTTTTGGTGAACGGGCACACCCCCCCGCTCGTTGGGAAGACAGGGGAAGTCCTGTGTTTGGGACCAG
>JAODAL010084686.1:0-10840 GCA_025379985.1 Phyllomedusa bahiana
GGACAGTAGCTGCAGGCTTATGTTAACAGAAACTTTTAACTACATGGAATTTTTTTTTTTTTTTTTTTTTAATATCCATTATTACATTGTTTTACCGAATGTTTTTAGGCAGCACATGGCTGAGTGGACGGGTTGTAGCTGGGCGATCTCTAGATCCAACCATCATGTTGCAACTGGTAACCTAACCACCTTTTTTTTGGGGAATTTTTTTTGTTGTTTTAATATGGACAAGATAAAAGCAAATTATATCTGTGGAGGATTCAGGGTTAGTGTAGTTTACGACAAATAATTGGGCTTCATGTTTCAAAACTGGAAATTGTTAAAGTGATTGAACACCTTTCTGGTTTTCATTGGTCAAAGCTTCATCATCTTTATGGCTCCAAATTCACCTTACAGGAATGGACTTCATGCTATTCATCTACCCATCCAAGTGGCCAGAATTTTATTACCATTCTAGATGGGGGGGGGATTTTGAGCTTTGTCACAAAAATTGGAGCTTCAACTACTGTTCAATGTAAATCGGCACAGAATTTTTGCCTCTAAAAGGATGACCTGTTTTAGAGTGGCTCAGAAAGGGGAACATCTCTCCTTGGGAGGCAAAAATTAGGTGTGTAGGTTTTGAGTTTCCCTTTTTTGCCTCTACTAAGCATCTGCATATCGCAAGGTTTTTTGGAAAAAGGAGGGAGAAGCAAAGGCCCTCTTTTGGATGAAAAAACCCTCAATTTGCTTTGGTTCATTTGAATCTTTAAAACAAAGGGATATTAGCCAAGCCAGTACATATCTACTGCAGTTTTTTGGGGGGTTTTGCCCCTCATCAGTGTTGAGCAGAGCAATACTGGCTGGGTGGCATTCACTTTATAGGACTTTGTCGCCCATATCAACCAGTTGGGGTGTAGTGGTTGATATTTTTTTTTTTAGACCTATGTTTTTTAATGAAAGCTAAACTGATTGGGTCTTCTGGGCAATACAGACATTTGCCCCTCAATCACTGCTTGCCTAAAGGTGGCAACCAGCTCAATTAATTTCATTGTGTGGATTCATGAAGCCCAAAATTTAAAATGTTTCTGTTAGAAAACATAGAAGTTGCTGCTGAAAATTTTTTACATTTTATTTTTTTTTTCACATTTTATGGGATTTCACCTTCCGGGCCTAAATTTTCAAAAAAAGTAAACTTTTGTTATAGCCACCAACCACATTGGAGCAGATCAGAAGGCTGTCTGTACTTGTCTTTATGTATAAGGTCCTCTAATCGTGACAAATTTTAGTTTTCTTTTTTTTTAAAACCGTTTTTGGGGAAAAAAGGGGATATTGTTGAAAAAAATTGGTTGTCCAAGATGAGAAAAATGGGAAAACGGCACCAAAACTGTTCACGAGTGGTCTTGTAGCTCCGCTTTTTTAAAGTGAATGGGGCTGAGCCGCAATACCCCACACAACCGGGGGTCAGGGTGGGGGGTTTTTGGAAGACCCAAAACTGGATTTTCTGATGTTGGACAACGCCTTTTTCACTAAGGAGCCCGGATCCCCCGGGGGAAATTTTAGATTTCCCCTGAGTTCCATTGCGAGCCCTTTTGTGATGGCCGCTTGTCGTGTAATAATGTGGGGTTTCAAAGAGGAGCGTTTCCCCAATAAACCAAAGAGTGCGAGATTTTATCCGTCTAAAATGCAAATTTTGTTTTTATTTGCCAATAAAATGCCTTGTCTTCCTTTTTTGATATGACGTCTCTTGATTTATGTATTAAGGGGTTTTCGGGCATACAAAACTGGACTCCTATTGAAAGTGCATGGTACAAAGCAAAAACCCTCAATATACATTAAATATTGCCATTACTTTCCCACATAATCACTGTTGCAAAATGTGATGTTTACAGCTTGTTGCCAATGGATACGACCTGTTTAGTTTCACCTTTCTGGTCGGACATGCTCTGTTTCAGCACTCAGATACAGGAATGTGAGCTATGTGTCTGTGAAACATCAGACAATGGGACGGACTGTAACTGGGAACTAATATGAGAGGCTCCACAGTGGGGAGAACATATGATGAAATGGACAAGAGGGTGGAGATTTGTTCTTCAGCAGCCAGGGGAACACAGGTAGAGACGGCCTGGAATAGATGTCAGCAATGCATGGGGGGAACTGTTTTCGCCTACCAAAATATGCTATTGCTGAAGCTGGGCCCCCTTTTTTTTTTTTTTTTTTTTTAGCATTAAAGGGGTTGTCTCACTGCGGAGATTGCTGCTTTTTATGTTAAAGATCTTGCAAAAACAAGTCACTTTTTCAATAGTGGTCCATTACCAGTGTCCTACCTATTCCTAGATATCCCCTCTTGTATGGGCTGCATCAGCTCCTCAGGTCACTATAGCTACAGACCTGTTTGAGCTATCCTGATAGGCTGCCAGTGCTGGTCACTATACCTACAGACCTGTCTTCTACTGCAGCCTAGTGGAGACCAGTAAACACGCCCCTGAATTCAAAGTGAAACCAAGAAAACATGACTGAGGTAAGATGAATCAATGTAGTGAGACAACCCCTTTACGAAGGAGAACATAGGGAGCAACAATGTAAAAAAAAAAAAAAAAAAAAAAAGGAATTACACAGAAATTTGCGTTGGGAAAGAGTATTTTTGTTAAAATTAATATACCTGGGAAACCACTTTTTTTTCTCATTTTGACAGTCCGATGCGATTTAAAAATGATACGAAATCTTGTGTTTTTTTTGTTTTTTTTTGTCTAGCTGAGAGAGATAAATCTCCAGAATGGCTGGGTAGATCAGCTTTACTGCTGATGCGGTTTATCTGAATGCAGTCTTATTACAAATAGTAGGTAATGGCAATGATCACTCTATTGTTCTCTGGACAGGCCTAAATAAAGATTATACTAGATCCACAGGACAATGACCAGAGCAATACATGAAAAGATAATGGGGTAATATTTTCCTGCACGGGGCTCCAGCTTTTTTTCACACCTTATCAGGTCCTGCTGGTAATACATCTCTTATGCCAATGCATTTTGTGTCATACACTTCATCAAGTTTCACAATCTGTGTTCAACAGGTGGATAATTAAATGGAAATAGTTACATTTATAAACCATTATATACAGAGTCATCTAAACTCCTGTAACATATCAAATTGTTTAAAATGCATATGAAGACTGAAAATAATATACTGTACCAATATTAAAAACCTTGTAATAACATAAAAGAACCACAAGAGGTCTCCTGTCATCTGCATTTAGTAGTAAAGAACATTGGTTGTGAAACATAAGATACTTTGTAGATATATTACATACAAATTGAGTGCAGCTCCATATCTATTGATGTTAAAAGTTGAAACTTACACATAGTATCCACAGATGGCATGTCCACAATCTACAGAAGCCTGTGAGGTCCGGTAAAGTAATAAATATGCAATTTACAAAAAGTCTATGCCTTTTGATGTATTAGAGGTTATTTCACTTTCTTTCATTGCAGCCATTTGGTAAAAAACAGTTCATTTTTTGCTCCTTAATGTACCCTCTGCCCCCTCCCCCCCATCTTGAAAGAGATAAACCTGAAACGTAGATATTTTTGCCATGACACTCATATTTTAATATCCCATGCTGTCCATTTCCTTTTGATCCTCCTTGAAGGGTCTACTCCTTCTTGGAGTCCAGCTGGTTAATTAAACTGATTGGGAACTTATTGGGAAAGGGCACCACCTGTCTATAAAGAGCACATCACGGGGCATGTCAGGCAATAAATCATGAGGCTAAGAAACGCCCAATGAGCTCAGAGACAGAACGTGGCAAAAAAATTTGGGCCCAAAGGTTCAAAAGAATTTCTGCAGCCTAAAGTTTCTAGAGCACAGGGGCCTCCTAATCCTTAAAATTGAATCATTTGGCCCAAAACTCTTCCTGACCGGCTGAAAACCCCCAAAACTAAAAAAGTGGAGAAAGTCTTGGTGGAGAGAAAAGAAGAACCCCAAGATCATGGGGCGGGCTCCAAGAGCAGGAGGGGAGGGGAGAAATTTCCCCACAAATAAACTATCACTGCATCTCCCCATCCGGCTTTGACAGAGTGCGGCGGAAGCCCTCCCAGTCAAGACATTGAAAGCCGCAGAGGGAAGCCTCTCCTCAGTGAAAAGACTCTGAAAGCCGCAAGGGAACCCTCCCCTCTGCAAGAAAATTGAAAGCCGCAAGGGAAGCCTCCCTGGGCAAGACACTGAAAGCCGCAGAGGAAAGCCTCCCCATGAAAAGACATCGAAAGCCGCAGACGGAAGCCTTCCTCATGCAAGACATTGAAACCCGCAGACGGAACCCTCCCCTTGCAAACATCTGAAAGCCGCAGACGGAACCCTCCCCTCAGTGCAAAATCTGAAAGCCGCAACGGAACCCCTCTCCTCAGAGCAAACATGGGAAAAGCCGCAGGGGAAGCCTCCCCTCAGTGCAAGACTTTGAAACCGCAAAACGGAAGCCTCCCTCATGCAAGACATCTAAACCCGCGAGGGAAAACCTCCCTCAGTGCAAGACATATGAAACCCCGCAGAGGGAACCCTTTCCTCAGGCAAGACAATAAAACCCCCAACTAAGCCTCCCCTCATGCAAGCATCTACCGGCCCTTTATTAGGTACCCCCCGCCCAACGTCTTAACACTTAATTTCTAATCCCCAAATCACAGGGCGGCAACTCAGGCATTTAGGATGTAGACAGGTCAAACAATCTCCTGCGTTCAAAACCCAGCATCGTAGGGGGAAAAAGGTGATTTGAGTGCCTTTGAACGTGGCATGGTTGTTGGGCCAGAAGGTGGTCTGAGATTTCAGAAACGCGATTCCTGGGTTTTACGCACAACCATCTCAGGGTTTCAGAAAGGCCGAAAAAGAAAAAAACTCCAGTGACGGCAGTCCTGTGGGCGGGAAAAGCCTTGTTGATCCAGAGGGCAAAGGGGAAAAGGGCAACTGGTTTTGGCGATAGAAAGGCAACGTGACCAAATAGCCACCCTTAAAACCCAAAGGGAGGCAGAAGAGCTTTTTCTGAACGCACAGTACGGGAAAATTTTTTTGGGCAGATGGGCTACAGCAGCAAAGACCCCCCGGTGCCCTCCTTTCAGTAAGAACAGGGGAAAATGAGGCTCCCCAAATTTTCCCCAAATCATCGAAAAAAGGACGTAGAAATTGGAAAAACGTGCCTGGTCTGATGTCCGATTTCTGCTGCGACATTCGGATGGTGGGCAGAATTTGGCGTCAACAACATGAAAGCAGGATCCACCGCCTTGATCAACGGTTCAGGGGGGTGGTGGTGGTGTCATGGGTGGGGAATTTTTTTGGCACTCTTGGCCCCCTTGTACCAAAAGAGCAGTTGCAACCCCTTTTGGAATCAGCCCCAAGAATTGAGGCAGTTCTGAAGGGGAAAAGGGGGTCCAAAACCCTTACAGCTGGTGTAAACCCAAAAAAGTGGCCCGGGGAGTGTATGAAAGCCGCAGACCCGGGAAACCCTCCTCAGTGAAGACATCTGAAAGCCGCAGCGGGAAACCTCTCCTCGTGCAAGACATTGAAAGCCCAGACGGGAAACCTCTCCTCAGTGCAAGACATAAAAGCCGCAGACGTTTTGCAATAAATCCAGAAGGAATCCCAGAAAGTGAAGCGTGGCCAGGGGGCAAAAATTGGGCCCCCGGCCTCGGTCAACCATGCACAGATCATCCCATGGCCCTTTTGGGGAAAAAGGGCCAATTGGGGGTTCTCCAGCTTCGAGCAACACAGCGTACCTAGTGCACGCATGCCCTTTCAGCCCGCAAGGCTCCACCACCCCTGCCAAGGGGGCTGTTTTCTTTCCCATCATCTACCGGTCCAGATGCTCCTGCTCCTCGCCACTCATGGTGCCAGCAGTCGTTCACCGAGGCCATTGCCAAGAGACAGCAGTATGCGTCCAACCATCCTAAGGTGCAGAAGCTGACCGTGCTCCTATTCAAGTTGTTGGTACTGAGGTCCCTCCCTTTCCAAATGGTGGACTCTGCACCGTTCAGAGAACTGATGGCTTGTGCCGAGTTGAGGTGTAGAGTCCCAAGCCGTTATTTCTTTTCAAAAAAGGCAGTACCAGCACTTCATAAATATGTAGAACAGAAGAGTGGCCAGTCCTTGAGCCTCTTGGTTTCTTCCAAAGTGCACGGCAGCGCGGACGTGTGGAGCTGTAACTACGGTCAGGGACAGTACATGTCTTTTACGGCCCACTGGGTGAATGTGCTTCCTGCCCAGCCACACCAACAACTTGGAAAGGAGACACTGCTTTCTCCTCCACGTTGCCAAACTGCTGCTTCTGCGCCAATGTCCGCTTCCTCCTCCACCACCTCAGCCTCCACAAGTGCTGCTCCATCATACCATATGTGAAGGTCACAGCGGTGTCACGCAGTTCTACACCTGGCTTGCTTTGGCGAACGAAGTCAAACAGGGGAGGAACTGCTCCGCGTCATGCAGCAAGAAATTGATGTGTTGCTTTCTCCGTGCCAACTGCAAATTGGAACCATGGTGACGGACAATGGGAGGAACATGGTGCCGCACTGCACTGAGGAGGGATGGTCCATGTGCCCTGAAAGACGCACATGTTCAATCTGGTTGTCAAAAGGTTCCTGAAGTCTTCCACCCATCTTCAAGACATTCTAAAAATGGCCAGGAAACTGTGCATGCACTTCATCCATTCCTACAAAGTCAAGCACACCCTCGTTGAGCTGCAGCGGCAGAACGGCCGACCCTAACATAGACTGATATGCGATGTTTTCACCCGTTGGAATTCCAGCCTCCATATGTTAGATCGAATGTTTGAACAGAGAGAGGCCATTAACGAATTTTTGATGATCCAAGCGGACAGGAGTACTTCCCTGTGTAATTTTGATGTCAGCAAGTGGCAGCTCATGCGTGACACCTGCCATTTGCTCAGGCCGTTTGAGGAGGCCACGTTATTTGTCAGTGGCCAGGACTACGGGATGAATAACGTCATTCCACTGCTTCATATCCTGGAAAATCTGTCTGGTCAGGGGACTAGGGATGTGGCGACTATATCACGGCCTTATGAGTCTGGTGGGGGCTTAACTGGAGGAGGGGGACATTGGAGCACAGTCAGTGTCTTGCGAAATGAGTGGTTTTTCTACTCAAGTGACAGGAGAGGAGGAGCAGGAGCATCCAGAGGAGGTAGAGGGAGATAAGGAAGACGAGGCAGATGACCCAGACACACCGTGGCAGTATACAGTGGAGATGGAGGCAGGGAGTCCCTCAGAGTCACTTGCGCAGATGGCCTGCAGCATGCTGATTTGCCTGGCTAGTGACAGCCGAATAATCACCATCCAGCAGAGGGATGACTTATGTCTCTCCACCCTTGCTACCGGTCCAGAAATGGGAGCCTTTTTTCCACCTGCTGAGAGGGAGGAGAAACTCACGTACTATAGATAAATCCTATGTAGTCAGTTGGCTGCTGCCAATGTGCGCCATCGTCCATCCCCTGGCACGTCTGACGAGGGGGGGTCCTCATCGCTCATGTACCAGGGACTGGTATTGCTACCCACCTCCACACTGTGTCTTTGTGCCAACCTGTGGCCTACTCATGTTGCTGCCACCTCCAAGCTGTGCCATTGTGCCACTCTGTGGCCTACTGATGTTGCTGTAACCTCTCAATCTGTCATTGTGCCACTCTCACAATCAGGATCAGGATTGTCTGATGATTAGCTAGCCAAAAGCAGGAGTGGGTACAGAACACAGCAGACATGCAAATATCCCACTTACTGGTCATCTCTGTTTTGAATCAACTCCTGTTTGTTTTTGACTTTAGCAATACTGATGGATTATTGATCGATTGAAAGCGGACACTGACGGATGAAAGGAAGGGCAAAATGATCAGAGACATCAACGCAAAATTACTGCCGACACCCTCTCCACTCTTTCGGGGAGGGGGCTCTGTATCAGCTTTTAACAGAGCAGGTTCTGTCATAATCTGTGGAATCATCTGATGTCGGTGTAAAGGACTGCGATCTTTGACGCTATAGTGGGATCTTAGCCCTCAGCTAAGTTTTTTCCAGCTGGCGCTGACATTACCTTGTCAGGCTGCGTTTTCACCTCAGTTTTTTGGTCAGTTTTGCCCTCTTAAGTGCCCTGGGAATTTTATAGTGAAGCGATTCTAATAGCGGCGGCAGTCATCTGCGTGTCATACTAAAACACAACATTGTATGAAGACCAAACCAAGCTCCCTCTGCATATTTAAGCATGGCACAACGTTCTACAGCACCCTGCAGGCTCTGTGCAGCCTGGAAATAGCTGTTTTTTAACGTGTTTTACCACGTAAAAATTTGGTTTGAAAAGAATTTTGCCAGAAAATTCAGCGAATTTGGCGAATGAAATGTTTGAGAAATTCGCCCATCTCTAGTTATCAGTATGATCTGATGTGAAGAACATTGAACTCCCCACTCTCCCAAGTAGGAAAACATTGACCCATTATTATTTTTTATGTCTTGCTCTTATCATTGACCTTCGATCTAGTCTAATCTAAATTAGGCCTGTCCAGGGAACAATAAACCAAAACAAAATAAGTCACACATTTTAAAACAAAGTTAAAAGACCCCTAAAGCGCTCAACATAAACTATACCCAAACTATACCCAAAAAATACATAAGGGAAAAGCTAAAAACATCAAATAATAAAAAAAGAATAATAATAATAACAAGCAAATTATAACAATTTTTATTAAGCATAAATAATCAAAAAACAGACAACATCAGAAAAAACAGTTAAAAAAAACATTTACACATGTCAAAAAACAATAACAGAAAGACTGGTGGGTGAACTAAAAAGGGTAAGAGATAAAGTCTTTCTACCACTTAAACTGTTCATAATTTTTAAATGTTACAGCCAGGAATTTCAATGTATTTTATTAATATTTTATGTGATAGAACAACATAAAGTAGCAAGTTTTTGTGAAATGTAAAAAAAAATGATACCTGCTTTTCCAAATTTTTGCAAATTAAAAAAATGAAAAGTGCAACATGCATATGTATTCAGCCCCCTTTACTCTGATGCCTCTAAATAAAATCCAGTGTAACCAACTGGACTTCTTTAGAAGTCACCTAATTAGTAAATAGAGTACATCTATATGTAACTTATTCTCAGAATAACTACAGCTGTTTTGTGAAGGCCTCAGGTTTGTTAGAAAACATAAGTGAACAAAAAGCAACATAAAAACCAAG
Source organism: Phyllomedusa bahiana (assembly GCA_025379985.1). Lineage (NCBI taxonomy): Eukaryota > Metazoa > Chordata > Amphibia > Anura > Hylidae > Phyllomedusa > Phyllomedusa bahiana. The sequence goes on from JAODAL010084686.1 coordinate 9,195, forward strand.
AAATACACCAGAGAGCTCTGAAATAAAGTTGTGGCAAAGTGTATTGCAGGGTAAGGTTTGAAAAGAAAAAAAAATAGCCCAAACTCTGAACATTCTACGGAGCATTGTTTAATCCATCATTCATAAATGGAAGGCGTATGGCACAACTGCTACCAAGACATGTCCATCCACCTAAACTGACAGCACAGACATGTAGTACACTTATTAGAGAAGCAGTCAAGAGGCTCAGGGTCAATCTGGAGGAGCTGCAGAGATCCACAGCTCAGGGGGAGAATCTGTCCACAGGACAACTATTAGTCGTGTACTCCAAATCTGGCCTTTATGGAAGAGTGACAAGAAGAAAAACCTTTTTGAAAGCTATAAGTAGTGATGAGCGATTACGTCGACTATCGTCATCGTGTCGATAGTCGTTTATCGGTTCCAATTATCATGACGATTTCCGATAGTCGATAATAGATTATCGCCATGACCATTAAAGTTAGGGGAGAGGAACAACACCTTCATTTTACACCCAAAACAGGGCTGGAGAAGCTGAAATTAACATCCACAACCGTCAAATGGATATCTGCTACATCTTAGGCAACACACTTAGGTTAATAAAAGCCACAGAAAAAAAATCACACCATTCACTATCCCTGTCTTGTACCACAGCCTGACCCTTAAACCTGCATGACCCACAAATTAAAAAGTGCCAGAAGGCAGTATGATTTGAACCATCATTTTAGTTTCACTGGACATAGACTATCCCTGTCCTGGGCCACGGCATGAGCCCAACCTGTATGACCCCCAGATTAAAAAAGTGCCAGAAAAAGGAGTCTTTCAACCACCATTTTAGTTGAACTGGACATTGAATATCCCTGTCCTGGGCCACAGCATGAGCCCCAAACCTGCAATACCCCCAGATTAAAAAGTGCCGGAAAAAGGAGTCTTTCAATCACCATTTTAGTTGAACTGGACATTGACTATTTCCTGTTCTGGACCAAACAGTTAAAATGGGGAAACCCAATTTTTTAAAAACCTGGTCCTGTGACCAAACCACAAGATTAAAAAGTGCAGAAAAAGGAGTCTTTGAACCACCATTTTAGTTGAACTGGACATTGACTAACCTGTCCTGGGGAACCTCATCTGTTCAAGTCTTCCTGTACCTCCCTTGTACAATTCAGAGGAATATTTTGTATCAGTTATTTTGTACATGCAAGTTTTTTAGTAGTTTAATTTTAGAAAACACATTTTTAAGATAGGATGGAATCCCACCATGTCCCACCACGTTTCTTTTTTTTTAAAATTGTATTAAATGGGTTGTGTCACTACAGGGATTGCTAGCTATGTTAAAGATTCTTACAAAAACAAGTCATTTTGCAATATGTGTCCATTAACAGTGTCCTACCTATTCCTGTTTTGACAGCACCATGACCCCTTTAGCCACTCTTGACAATTGTGAAGAACAAATGTCTGTTAGAAACCACATTTTTTTTATAATAGGACCTGTAGTATAACGCATTTCACAGCAAATGCCCCCAAAAATTCAAACATGACCCTTGACCACTCTTGACAATTGTGAAGAACAAATTTTGTTAGAAACCACTTTTTTTTTTTAAAAAGGACCTGTAGTATAACGCATTTCAAGCAACCCCCCCAAAAATAAA
>JAODAL010084687.1:0-10838 GCA_025379985.1 Phyllomedusa bahiana
TTTGCCGGGGTAGTGCCCCCTCTGTTGCCCAGGGATGCCCCATTGTTTGCCAGGTAGTGCCCCCTCTGTTGCCAGGTAGATGCCCCCATTGTTTGCCATGTAGTGCCCCCCTCTGTTGCCAGGTAGTTCCCCCATTGTTTGCCAGGTAGATGCCCCCTCTGTTGACAGGTAGATGCCCCCTCTGTTGACAGGTAGATGCCCCCATTGTTTGCCAGGTAGTGCCCCCATTGTTTGCCAGGTAGTGCCCCCTCTGTTGACAGGTAGATGCCCCCATTGTTTGCCAGGTAGACCCCCCATTGTAGCCAGGTAGTGCCCCCATTGTTTGCCAGTAGTGCCCCCATTGTTTGCCAGGTAGTGCCCCCATTGTTTGCCAGGTAGTGCCCCCTCTGTTGCCATGTAGATGCCCCCTCTGTTGCCAGGTATTTCCCCCATTGTTAGCCAGGTAGTGCCCCCATTGTTAGCTAGGTAGTGCCCCCTCTGTTGCCAGGTAGATGCCCCCATTGTTTGCCAGGTAGTGCCCCCATTTTTGCCAGGTAGTGCCCCCATTGTTTGCCAGGTAGTGCCCCCTCTGTTGACAGGTAGATGCCCCCATTGTTTGCCAGGTAGTGCCCCCATTGTTTGCCAGGTAGTGCCCCCATTGTTTGCCAGGTAGTGCCCCCTCTGTTGCCAGGTAGTTGCCCCCATTGTTTGCCAGGTAGTGCCCCCATTGTTGGCCAGGTAGTGCCCCCATTGTTTGCCAGGTAGACCCCCTCCATTGTTGCCAGGTAGACCCCCCCCCCTCCATTGTTGCCAGGTAGACCCCCTCCATTGTTGCCAGGTAGACCCCTCCATTGTTGCCAGGTAGAGCCCCCCTAAAGCTAATAAAAATAAAATAATAAAAGCCACTTACCTGACCAGGCTCCCTGCAGCGCGGCCAGCTCCTGACGATCTCCTCAGCGTCGCAGGGGAGTGAGTGCAGCCGCGCGTCACTCCCGTTGCGCCGCTGACCTGTATGTACGGCGCACACCGCCGCTGTACATACAGGGGGAGGAGGGGAACGATGCCTCCTGCCTCCTCCCTGCACAGCGAGACTCCGGGCCGCTTCACCCGCTGTGGCCGCTTCACCCGCCTGTGGGAACGGCCCGGCGGCGCCAGAGTAGCGCACTAGCGCTAATCTGTCGCCGCGGTCAGTTAAAGAACCCCCGCCGCCTGCTGGCGGCGGGAGGAATGCCAACTCCCCCGGAGGGCGGGAAGGGACCCCAAATAGCGGGACCCCCCCCCCCCCCCCCTGCCAAAAACGGGAGAGTTGGCATGTATGAGGCAAGTTTTTTTAAAAGTTTTGGAAAACTCATTTAATTTTGACCAAGACAATAGCCAAATAGAATAAGAAAGTTACAACCACCTTACAGGATACATGAATCTAAAACTTCTTGTGGTCCTTTCTCTTCCTGCATAGTTCTATAGTAGTTATTAGTATATCAGCTCTGTATTCACAGCTCTTCTAATTGCATTGATATAAGAGTAGCGCAAAAAAAGAGATGTGGCGCAAAAGGAGCTCAAAGTGAACAAATAATCTCTTAAGATAAGGTGTGTTCACTCAGCGTAATTGCATCACGCATTTTGCCGCGTATTTGCGCTGTAATGCGGGCGAAATGCGCGTCACAATAATGGTAATTCATAGCTCTCATAGAGAGCTATGAATTGCGCCTCATCTCCCACAGCGTACAATACGATCGTATTGTATGCCCAGGCAGAGAAGTGACATATCACATCTTCACGGCGCTTACACAGTGCTGACAATAGAAGTGAATAGGGCGGTCAGTGCTTTAGAAGAACGCGCTGGACAACACATACTTCTAAAACATACGGCGTATTGCGGCGCGCACAGTATGCGCCCCAATACACCGCGTGAACATACCCTAAGGGATAACACACTGCGGTGACGTCACTCCCGGAAAAGCCAAGGTTTGGCAATCATCAGCTCACCTTAAATCTTAGCCAACTGGAGGAGACAAGGTAGGAGGCAAGACTCCACGCCCCAGAAACATGAATGCAGGAAGAAAACCAGCTCAAAACTCAGGTTCTGCAAAAATATTTTTAAAAAATCTTCTTTATTTTTTTAACAAGTTTTAAAATCGCTTATTGGACATCCCTTTGCATTTCACTCCTTTAAGTGATAAGCATGATATTGCGGACGCGTTTCGGACGCACAAAAGCGTCCTTATTCTAAGCATATCACAACTCTCAGAAGCGGACCTGTATGCACTCAGAGCAGATAAAATCTATCCTCTCTCTTCAAAAAGGCAAAAGAAACACAGCAATATATTTGGAAAAAAAATCTTCAATTACTGGTCTCTACATGTTGAAAGCTAATCTTTGTAGTGAGACAGCCTCTTTAAACACAAAAAATGTACACAACAGATGTCACTCTCCCAATCCCCGCTCCTCTTAACAGAAGAGAAATCTAAACTTGTGATGAGAAAAACAAATCTGTGCTCTATACTGAGGATGGGAGTAACAAAAATTCAAAGAAATTTAAAATGAAGAGAATATATATATATATATATATATATATATATATATATATATACACACATACATATACACACATACATATATATATATACATACATACATATATATATGCGCATATATATATATATATATATATAAAAAAAAATTAAATATATGTATGTGCATGTGTGTGTGTGTGTATATATATATATATATATATATATATATATATATAATAAATTACTGTGTATTCGAGAAATTTTACTGCATCTTCAATGTAGGGGGCAGTCAAGTTACCCTTGGAAAGTCTACTTCTTCTCAAGTTTTGGCAAGAGATTGTCTTGAAAGTTATATTGTAGGGAAAAATAACGTAATGATTTAATATAGCCTAATGTATGGCGGCTAAGCAAGCATGACATCACCCGGCTCGCCAATGCCAAGTCTCTGCTGCCTCATGTGAAAGGATTGCATTGCGACATCTCACACATTTTTATGAGCTGTGAACAGGCCCCATGCACCAGGTTTTAGCATCTCACATAACATGACATTGTCCCAGAAACTGGAGGCTTCTCAAAATCTCCACCTGTCGGGACCCTCGTTGCATCTGGTGGGAAAACGTCTCCCTCTCTGCATCTGAAAAAGTCCTTTACATGCCCATAACATTGTCTTGTAAGGGGCAGGACAAGGACCACTGACCCACAATGTTATGGACAGTGGTCCATGGACATAGCATATCAAGCGTATGTAATGCGCCTATCGAGACACAACGCGCACGGAGGCGCATAACTTATCATTACAAGTAAATGATATGCACCTAACACATACACTTGTAATATTATGTGATATGCACCTAACACATACACTTGTAATATTATGTGATATGAGCCTAACACATACACTTGTAATATTATGTGATATGCACCTAACACATACACTTGTAATATTATGTGATATGCACCTAACACATACACTTGTAATATTATGTGATATGCACCTAACACATACACTTGTAATATTATGTGATATGCGCCTAACACATACACTTGTAATATTATGTGATATGAGCCTAACACATACACTTGTAATATTATGTGATATGAGCCTAACACATACACTTGTAATATTATGTGATATGAGCCTAACACATACACTTGTAATATTATGTGATATGCACCTAACACATACACTTGTAATATTATGTGATATGCGCCTAACACATACACTTGTAATATTATGTGATATGCTCCTAACACATACACTTGTAATATTATGTGATATGCGCCTAACACATACACTTGTAATATTATGTGATATGCGCCTAACACATACACTTGTAATATTATGTGATATGCGCCTCACACATACACTTGTAATATTATGGGATATGCACCTAACACATACACTTGTAATATTATGTGATATGCGCCTAACACATACACTTGTAATATTATGTGATATGCGCCTAACACATACACTTGTAATATTATGTGATATGCACCTAACACATACACTTGTAATATTATGTGATATGCGCCTAACACATACACTTGTAATATTATGTGATATGCGCCTAACACATACACTTGTAATATTATGTGATATGCTCCTAACACATACACTTGTAATATTATGTGATATGCGCCTAACACATACACTTGTAATATTATGTGATATGCTCCTAACACATACACTTGTAATATTATGTGATATGCTCCTAACACATACACTTGTAATATTATGTGATATGCACCTAACACATACACTTGTAATATTATGTGATATGAGCCTAACACATATACACTTGTAATATTATGTGATATGAGCCTAACACATACACACTTGTAATGATATGCTATGTGCCTCAATAGGCGCATTGCGTTATGCAGGTGCACAGCGTATCATTGCTACTATATGTAATGCACATTTTTAGGCGCATTACAATGTGTCATGCCCGGCGTATAATGCACCTGGTTTTGGTGTACGACAGTTCATTTACATCGAGAATATGTCGTCAAAAGTGTTTCTGGCTCAAAATAGACCAAAAAAACAGCGTTTGCGTATTGGGAAATGTTGGCTTAAGTGACTTGAGATAGAACAAATGAAAATCAAATTTTGATGGTGTTCGGAGCAGAAGAAGAAGAGTGTGATGATGTTGTAGGAGGGAATGATCAATCCATTAGTGACTACAAGGCACATGTAGAAGGGTGAAGAAATCAGGCGATACCTTTTAGAGGCCGAGTTCACTCTTCTACTACTTTCTATGGCTAACACGGTACAACATTATACTACTAGCTAAAAGGCACATGGTAATAGCTGCATAGACATCAAGGGGGACATGTATGAAAACGGTCTAGGCCTAAGGCTTTCTTTATTGGCAACAGCAACCAATTGGAGCCCATAGCAACCAGCGTTCATAGCAACCAATCAAAGCTTAAAGCAACCAACCAGAGCCCATAGCAACTAATCACAGCTCATAGCAACCAACTGGAGCCCATAGCAACCAACCGGAGCTCATAGCAACCAATCAGAGCTCTCCTTTCATTTTTCCATAGCCCTACATGAAATGAAAGCTGAGCTCAGATTGGCTGCTGTGAGCTCAGATTGGCTGCTGTGAGCTCAGATTGGTTGCTGTGAGCTCAGATTGGTTGCTATGAGCTCAGATTGGTCGCTATGAGCAACAAAAAGTCTTAGACCTAGACAGTTTTCATACATATGGCCCTAAGTGAATGGGGATAGAACATCTACATCAAATCATGATAATGGCGACAGCAGAAGAAGAGGAGTGCAATGTTGTTTTACAAGGCAGTGTCCAGTCCACTTGTGATTCAAGACTTATTGTGATAGTTGCTTACATATTATGTAGAGGGAGAGGAGTGTGTTGATCTTGTAGGAGAAAGTGACCAGTCGGTGTGTGATTCGAAGGCTTATGGCAATATGTACATACACAGTGAGCGAGTGTGGAAAGAACACGTTGCAGCCAATCAAATAATGATAATAGCGATGGCAGAAAGAAAGGATTGTGATGATATTGTAGGAGGCAGTGACCGGTCTACTCACACATTGAATGGTTAAGAATGTCATAACACTAGGATGACAGCTCACAAAAAGACATTTAGGATACATAGAAAAATTATGGGCGCCCTGAGGGAGGAAGAATTACAGATCAATAAAACCAAGCTCTCTCACCCAGTGGCCAAATCCTGTCAATGCCCCAACGCATACACCGACGATCCATTAAGACTTAGGGCTGATCCCCACTGCACGGGTTTTCACCCGGTTTTTCCAGACGGTTTTCGGTTTTGAAAACTATCTGCAAACCGGGAGAAAACTTCTAACATGGGCCTCTATGGAAAACCCGCGCAGCAGTCCCCACTGCACCGGTTTTCCGCCCGGCGGTTTTTCAGCGCGCCAGCTGTCCGAAAAACATAGAACTTGTTCATTCTTCCGACCGGTTTTCGCGCGGAATATGAACATGTCAATGGGGAGGGCTTTTCTCCGCTAATGGCGGATAAAAGCCACCCCCCTGCCGCCGTGTGCACGGCACGAAAACAGGACAAATACCGGTTGGGTAAACCAACCGGTATTTGCCCTGTGCCATGAGGATGAGGCCTTAGATAGGAAAACTGTATCAAATGCGCTCTTTAACTCTCTAACACTTGGACCAGAAAACTCTTGTATTTGCAAGGCCATGTAAGTCATTATTTAAAGGGGTTTTGCCACGATCTAATATTGACGTGGGATCCTCCAAAATGGGTATTTAATCACTTTTCTAAATATATGTGATTACAAAAAGTGAAGCCTCTGAGAGCTACAGCCTGACTTACATGCCCCTAGTTACCTGAAAGTATACATTAGACACGACCAGGAGCTGATCTGTCCGGGCTTGCGCTGTATGCACTTGTTATCTGATGACAGAGAACATGAAGGAGCTTGCAAGGGACTGGGGAGAATAGTGCAGTGTATGAGCCTGTCTGCTGTATAGAGAATCCACTGGTTGTAATAGAATTATTTGAGTAAACATTGCAGACGCTCCCTGCTTCCTCGCTCTCTGCTCAGCCCCCTCCCTCTCACCCCTGCAGCCGTTCATGACCCTGCATGCTGAGTTTATCTTCTCTCCTGAGCAGATAAGAGGTAAGGAACTCACTTCTTGGCAAAACCCCTTTAAGTCACTGGCCTTTATGTGTGAAAACTGTCTAGCAGTGATAGTCTTTGTTGCCCATAGCAACCTATCAGAGCTTATAGTAACCGATTAGAGCCCATAACAACCAGAACTCACAGCAACCAATCAGAGCTTATAGCAAACGATTAGAGCCCATAGCAACCAGAGCTCATAGCAACCAATCTGAGCCCATAGAAAACAGAGCCTATAGCAACCCATCTGAGCTCATAGCAACCAGAGCTTATAGCAACTGATTAGCGCCCATAGCAACCAATCGGAGCCCATAGCCAAACAGACCCTATAACAACCAATCAGAGCTCATAGCAACCAGAGATCAGTTGTCAGTTTCTGTATTGCTCTGGAAAAATGAAAGCGAAGCTCTGATTGGTTGCGATGGGCTCCGATTGGTTACTATGGGCTCCGATTGGTTGCTATGGGCTCCGATTGGTTACTATGGGCTCCGATTGGTTACTATGGGCTCCGATTGGTTACTGTGGGCTCCGATTGGTTGCTATGGGCGCTGATTGGTTGCTATGGGCTCTGATTGGTTGCTTTGGGCAACAAGGACAGTCTTACCGCTAGACAGTTTTCATACATAAGGCCCAATGCCTATGTTACCAAATAACCATGAAAAAGCCTTTTGGGTTTCATTAGCACAGGGCGTGGCTCAGCCCTGGAGTCCTCAGTGAGTCAGGATATCCAAAACCTCCCAAAAGCTCCCAGGCCATTGTCCCCTCTATTGTAGTGATGTAGTCAACAAGGCCAAAAACAAGTCACGGAGTTTCTTAGCCATTTGTGTGTGAACAGATTTTTCTATTGTGGAAAGACGCTCGTCACACATTCCTCGCCGCCGTGTCCCAAAACACTCTTCCTCATCTCCCCTTTGGCATCAAAGAGCTCAAGCTAAATTAGAGAAACAGAAGTTTGACTTTCCAAATTAAATTCCTTGCGAGCAGCGGGCCTGAGGCGGCCAAAAACTTTTGGTTATAGGTTGAATGGTCACAGCGAGCCCAGCAGAGGGATAAGATTACACAATGCGGGATGATTCCGGGGATTAGGCGCCTCTCCTCGCAGCATCACATGGGTTGCCTTTGGTTATAGTTTGGGTTTACCCACAGTCTTAGAAATAGCAGCACAGGTGGGACGCAATCTCCTCATCTCATCTTCGGGTTGTTTTAGAGCCGGTGAAGGCACAATAAAAATTTGGCCAAGGCGGGGCGGGTCGTGAAGTTTTGGTGCCAAAAACATCCTGAGATTTGTCCCGAACTGGGTTCCAAGGGATAACATGTAGGAGTTTGGCTGCAAGGGGGCACTAACTTATATAAACATTTGTTATATGGAGAAACGCAGGTTATAAGTCAAACAGACCCTATAATGTAAGAATATGGGGGCAATATAAGAGGGGTAATGATCAGGGGACCACTTCATTAGTATCAAGCACCCAAACGGCCCATGATTGGGCTTGTTGATTGTAGGGTTAAATCAGACCTGCAAAACGTGGTAGGAGGTGGAGGCCAAAACTACCTGGAAGAACCCCCGGTTCCACCTGGAAGGCCACCAGACCAGCTGGGTTCAGGCCCAGTCCTACCGGAAGGCCATCAACCACAGGGGAACAGCCCAGTTCAACCTGGAAGTCCACCACCCCCTGGGACAACACAGATTCGCCCTGGAAGGGCCACCAGCCCACATAGGAACAACACAGGTTCGACCTGGAAGGCCACCAGCCCACATAGGAACAACACAGGTTCGACCTGGAAGGCCACCAGCCCACATAGGAACAACACAGGTTCGACCTGGAAGGCCACCAGCCCACATAGGAACAACACAAGTTCGACCTTGAAGGCCACCGCCCACTTGGGAACAGCGCCAGTCCTACCTGGAAGGCCCCCCAGCCCACCTGGGAAGACCCCTGTCCTACCTGGAAGGCCACCAGCCCAACTGGAAGAGCCCCGGCCCCCTACCTGGAAGGCCACCAGCCCATCTGGGAAGAGCCCCGGTCATACCTGGAAGGCCACCAGCCCATCTGGGAAGAGCCCCGGTCATACCTGGAAGGCCACCACCCCATCTGGGAAGAGCCCCGGTCATACCGGGAAAGGGCCCACCAGCCCCATCTGGGAAGAGCCCGTTCTACGGGAAGGCCACCAGCCCACGGGGAAGAGCCCCAGTCCTACTGGAATGCAACCAGACCACCAGGGAACACCCCGGGTTTTCACAAACATGGAAGGCGCGCCAAAGACCCCAACCTGGAGAAAGCCCCGGGGCCGGTTCGACCTGAAAGGCCTCCAGACCACCTGGGATCTGCCCCGGTCCTACCTGGAAGGCCACCAGCCCACCTGAACAACTCTGTTTCCACCGGAAGGCGACCAAACCACCCAGGAACACTCCAGGATCAACCTGGAAGACCACCGGACCAACTGTAAACACCCAAGACCGCCTAAGAACAACCTCAAATCACTCCAGAACTGCTGAGGAATGCTTATTTTGGGGCAGGGTTTGCATAAGCCCGCTCTCTTTGCGGTCTGGTTTTGCGTGCTGCTAGAAATCCATTGGGGGCCCATATGTTGTGCAAGCTCAGGTTATAGAGTGGGAAAACCTAGATATAGGTCTTGCATAGGAGCGTTTACACAAAACGGGGAGGAATTTTTCTACTACATGGTTCCTTCTTTCAGAGTTGCTCCATTGCAGCAATAAAATGGCTGCAAAATTTGGCAGGAGGTGGGGGCTGAAGCCGTCCTGAAACACTTGGAAACACCCAGGACCACCTGAGAATGCACCTGGATCGCCCAGGAATGCCACACAACAGCCTGAGAATGTCCATTTTGGGACAGGTCTGCATGAGCCCTATCCATTTGCGGTGCGATTTGTGGGCTACTAGAAATCCATTGGCGGCCCATATGTTATGCATTCCTGGATCACACAGTAGAGAATTTGATATAGGTCTGCATAGGAGCAGCATACAAAAAACGGCAGGAGATTTTCTTTAAATCAGGGTCTGTTTGTTGGTTTGCAAATTGCTTTAAAAAAATACAATGGTTGCAAAGTGTTCACACCCCTAAACAGTTATTTCAAGAAAACCCCTTAGTGATTGTACAAGGACTTTATTCAGCCGCGTGTTGTTCGGCCCCCCTTGACTGTCACAAAACACCTCCCCCCTAATATAAAAATTATTTGCAATTGTAAAATTTCTGCAGAGAGAAAGTTTTTTAATTCCCATAAAATCATTAATGTCCCTAAAAGCTGTGGAGAACCGATAGCGCGTGTTACGGAAAAGTTACAGCAGATCTGTCAAGCTGCACAGGAGGGAAATTGTTTGGGTTTTTTAAAAATGTCCCAAATTTAGGGAAGTGCACAATAAGAGAGTGCGATGTGCCAAAATCCCCTGCAATGGGGGCAAGCGAGTGTTCAGACAAGGACACGATACAACACACCGGGGAAGGGTAAACCGAGTGAGAACATTCTACAGGAGTCCTGCACTTACTGATGGGGTTTTAATTAAAGATATATTTAAAACATCTATGTAGGATGGGAATTTTAATGTAACCTGGCTTTCCTGGATATTCTGAACTTTGAATACTACCTCGTATGGACAGGAATAAAACTATAATGCTGACCAGTATAGAATATAACTTCTATAATATTGCCCCCCTATGTACAAGAATAAACGACTATAAAGGGCCCCTTTACAGGTTATTTACTTAATTGACGCTCAAAGTGAAATTGAATAAACCCATTTCTATAATAAAACTGCTTCCAGACAAAATTCCTTTTATTGCCCCCCGGTTTGCAAGAATTAACGGGCAAAAACTTTCAAGTCAAATTTTTTCCCGGACATTCACGCCCTACAATGATTAATTTAATTCCCATGTACAATATAACTTAATTAAAATTTTCCACTTTTACAAGAATATTTACATAAATCGTGAATAGTTCAAAAATTAAAGACCTTTTAAAACTGCTCCTATGTACAAGAATATAACTACTATAATACTGCTCTATGTACAAGAAATATAACTACTATAATACTGCTTCCTATGTACAAGAATATAACTACTAAAAATATTGCCCCCCTATGTACAAGAATATAACGACATAAACGCTCCTAGTACAAAAATACGACTATTACGCTCCTTGTACAAGATATAAATACTATAAAATTTTTCCCCCCTTTTTACAAGAAAATAACCAA
>JAODAL010084688.1:0-10838 GCA_025379985.1 Phyllomedusa bahiana
GAATGCCGCTGCCGTTTTAATTTAATGTTTCATTTTAGACCCAGTGATACAAGAAGCAGACAGAACGCTCCAAGTCTGGAAACTAAAGGAACACGCGTCGCCCGAGCCCTGTTTCAAATAAACATCAGTCTTGTGTGTACTGATTGTTAGTGCCATGTCCCCAAGGCACGGGTTTTCTGCTGGTTTTTCAGCCGGTTTGCGGTTTTTTCAGACCGCCTGAAAAACCGGCCGAAAATGAGCACAATTGTGCTCTTTGGAAAACCCGTGCAGCAGTCCCCACTGCACGGGTTTTCCGCCCGGCGGTTTTTGCCGCCGGCGGTCCGGCGGCAAAACATAGATTAAGCACCATCTTCCGTCCGGTTTCCGGACGGAAGATGTGCTTCTCAATGGGAGGGCTCATCGCGGAGAAAAGCCGTCCCCCACGCGGCCGTGGGGATGGCCGCAAAACAGGACAAATACCGTCTGGCAAACCGGCTGGTATTTGTCCTATGCCGTGGGGATGCGCCCTTAGGGTACATCTGTCCAATATTTTATAGGTTTTTGGGCTATTTTGTGGCCCATTGTTGGCCACGGTTTTCGGATTTGGTCATCCCCCTAAAACATCAGAACAGGAAGTTGCTGCACCATAAATATGGCGGGAGAATGTACATGTTCCAAGTTTTTTTTTGTTTTTTTTTTAAAATGGCGGATTTGAATTCCGACTGTCAAAAAATCTAAGCTGCGTAGCTCGGATTTTCTATTGACGAAAAAAATTCGAAAAGCAACGAAAAAAATCCAACCATGCCATGTAGGTGGGCCCATAAGGCATATAGGTCTTAGATGGTCAGTGGATCGCACCAAAATGAGCAGAAAGGCCCAAAAAATATCACAGTACAGGCAGTCCTCGACTTACACCGTTCCGACTTACATCTGTCCCCTAGTTACAAACTGAGAATTAGGAGGCATGCTGGCACTTATAGTGCCATTTTCCACAGCAGATAGTAGCTGTGGAACGACAAGTTCCAGCATGCCAGAGCAGCACATTAGGTGAGAATGAGGTGAAATCTTCTTAACAGGGGCACAGACAGAAAAACAAATGTAAAAACCCTTCCTTGCACTATCCAAAACTAACAAAAAAAAAAACCTTTGTGCTGGAGTTACATGTAATAAATGTACCTGTTCCGACTTACATACAAATTCAACTCAAGAACAAACCTCCAGTCCCTATCCCAGTCATAACCCGGGGACTGCCTGTAGTCACCAACTCCCGTACACGAGTGCCTTACAGTTTGAGAATGATTTACAAGAGTACACCTATAAACACCATCATACATTTCATAAATATAGTTTAATCAGCAATATTGTAAATATATCCCTCACTATTCTGCTGGTGCAGTCACTATGTACATACATTACTTATCCTGTACTGACCTTGTTTAAAATCCTTATTAAATCCAGAGCTGTCTCACTTTTAGCTGCTGCAGACACTGTGTACATACATTACTTATCCTGTACTGACCTGAGTTAATCCTGTATTATCCTCCAAGCTGCCTCATATTCTGCGGGTGTAGTCCCTGTGTCATACATTACTTACCCTGTACTGACCTGATTAATGCTGTATTATATCCAAGCTGATCACATTTGCGTGCAGTCACTGTGTCATACATTAATTTATCCTGTATGATCCTGAGTTACATCTGTTTTATACCCAAGCGCACTCCTATTCTGCTGGTGCAGCACTGTGTACATACTTTCTTATCCTTATGACCCTGATTACACCGTATTATCCCCAAAGGCTGCGCTCCTATTCTGCGGGTGCAACACGGACATACTTTAAATTATCCTTACGGACCTATTACTCCTGTATAATACCCCCAGAGCAGCATCCTTTTCTGCGGGAGCATCACTTGTACATACATTATTATCCGATGAACCTGAGTTACCCCATATTATACTCCAGGCTGCCCACTTTCGCGGGTGCATCACGTGTAATCAGTCATGGCCAAAATTTTTGAAAAGATACAAATGTTAATTTTTTAAAAAGTCTACTGCATCGGTTTTAAAATGGCAATTTGCATATACTCCAGAATTTTTAAAGACTGATCAGCTTAACAGAAATTTAATTGCAAAGTAAATATTTCCCTAGAAAATTAACTTTTTCCCCCAAAAAATTTTTCCCTTCTTTGCGGGCTGCCTTAAAAAGGGAGCAGCTAACATCTTTTCATGTTTGCTCCTTTAAAACCGGGTGTGGGTTTGATGAGGAAGGGCGGGGAATCAATCTGCATGATTAAGTAAGAATCCACCACGGGACATTTTAAAAGGAGGGGGTGCGGGGGCATCTTTGTTTCCCTTTTTTTTAACCCAGGTTATCTCTAAAGAAAAACTTGCAGTCATTTGCACTGCAAAAAACGGCCTAACGGGGAAAGGATCGCAGCTAAAAGATTGCACCTCACAACAATTTCCATCATAAAGGGAAATTCAAGGAGAGGTTCCATTGTTGAAAAAAGGGCCCAGGGGCCCAAGAAAGCCCAAACGCCAGGACCGTCTGTTAAAAGTTTTTTCCTTCGGAATCGGTACCACGTGAAAGGGGCTTGCTCAGGAAGGGCAGGGGGCGGGTGTGATGCATTGCAGCTCTGGGGGCAAAACCCATGGAGAAAGGGCCTGTGCAAGGGGGGCAGCAAAGAAGCCATTCTCCCCAGAAAAAACCGGGACAGACTGAATTCTGCCAAAGGTACAGGAGTGATGCTGGGGACGGGGGTAAAGTCATTTTCTCTGATGAATCCCCCTTTTCCAAATGTTTGCAACACCCGAAAAACAGTTTGTTGGGAGAAGACAAGGTGGCAAACCCACCAGTCTTGTCTCATGCCAATGTAAAGATCCAGAACCCATTCATGTGTGGGGTTGCTTCTCACCAAGGAATCGGCTCTTAACAGTCTTGCCTAAAAAACACCATGAATAAAGAATGGTCCCCAAAATGTCCTCCAAGAGAAACTTCCCCAAAACCGCCAAAACATTTGGGATCAACAATGCATTTTCCAGCATGAGGAGCCCTTGCCATAAAGCAAAGTGATAACTAAAGGGTCGGAACAAAACATAGAATTTGGGTCCATGGCCCGGAACTCCCCAGATCTTAATCCCATTAGAATTGTGGTAAATCATCAAGAGAGGGGTGGACAAAAAAAAACCCAAAAAAAATTTTGTGACAAAATGCAAGCTTTGATTGTGCAAAAAGGGGACATGCTACATCAGGTTTTTGCCCGAATTTTGATTGAAATTTCCCGGGAGAATTGCAGGGGTCCTGAAAAGAAGGGTCAACACTGCAAATATTGACTTGCTGCATAACTCATTCTAACGTCAATAAAAGCTTTTTTTTAATCATAATATGATTGCACTTGTTTTCTGATTGATAAAAAATCTACAAAAACACATAAAAACCAAAGGGAACGTCAGGGAAAAATAAAAATTTTTTTCATTTTCAAAACTTTTTGGGCCATGACTTACTTACTTATCCCGTATGACCCTGAGTTTTAAAACCCGATTATACCCCGACTGCACTCCTTTTTTGTGGTGCTGCACTTGTACATACATTACTTATCCTGTACTGACCTGAGTTTCATCCTGATAAAACCCGAGCTGCACTCACTATCTGCTGGTGCTTACATGTACATACTTACTTAACCCGTACGATCCCGGTTACATCCGTATTATCCTCCAAAGCCGCACTCAAATTCTGCTGGTGCAGACACTGGTCAACTTACTTATCCGTAATGAAACCCGGTTACATCCCATAATATTTCATGAGGCACCACTATTTTTGATGGTGCATCACGTGTACATCATTACATTAATAACCTGACTTTCCTAGATACCCTTATTATTCCAAGGGCACTCATATTCTGCTGTGCAGTCACTGTTAAAAAAAATTTCTTCTTTTTCTGTACGACCTTGAGTTACATCCTGTATTTTCTCAAGCTGCACTCACTATTTGCTGGGCATCACTGTGTACATACATTACATTAAAAACCCGACTGATCCTAGTTTCATCCTGTTTTTCCTCCCGAGCGCACTCACTATTCTGTGGGCACACTGGCAACATTAACCCCATTTTTCCCGTACGACCTGATTCATCCGTTTATCCCCAGAGCGGCCTCACTATTCTGGTTGGGGAGTCACTGTTACATACTTACATTATTTATCCTTCTGATTTCCCGGGTTTCATGCTGTATTATACCCAGAGCGCACCACTATTCTGTGTGCGCACTGGTTTTAAAAAAAAATTTTTACCGTAGTCCTGTAAACATGTTTTTCCTCCAGAGCTGCACTCACTATTCTCGGGTGCGTCACTGGTAATACATTACTTTTCCTGTACTGATCCCGCTAACATCATGTTTTTCCACCCGGGTGCACTCCTATTTGCTGTGCATCGCGGTACAAATTACATTTTTTTCCTGTACGACCCTGAGTTAAATCCTGTATTATACTCCAGAGCTGAACTCACTATTTTGCTGGGGCAGTCATGGTACATCATTTCTTTTCCCGTACTGATCCTGAGTTACATCCTGATTATACTCCAAGCTGCAGTACTATTTGCTGGTCGTCACTGTACATATTTATTATCCGTACTGACCTGAGTTACATCCTGTACTTATTATACTCCAAACTCATCACTATTCTTGGGCAGTCACTGTGTACATACATTTTTTATCCTGTACTGATCCTGAGTTCATCTGTATTATACCCAGAGCTGTACCATATTCGCTGGTGCAGTCACTGTGTAATACTTACATATATCCCGTCTGATCCTGATTACATCCTGTATTTACTCCAGGGGGGCACTCACATTCTGTGGGCAGCACTTGTAAACATTACTTTCCTGTACTGATCCTGATAACATCATGTATTATCCTCCAAGGGGTGCACTCACTATTTTGCTGGGGCATCATGTGTCATACATTATTTTCCTGTATGATCCTATTTTCATGCTGTATTTCTCCAAGCTGCCTCACTATTCTGCTGGGGGCAGTCCTGTGTACTACTTACTTATCCCTTTCTATCCCGGTTACATCGTATTTACTCCAAGCGCGCTCATTATTTTGCTGGTGCAGTCCGTGACATACTACTATCCTGTACTATCCGAGTTAACATGTTTTATATCCAGAGCTGCACTCACTATTCTGCTGGTGCAGTCGCGTGTACTACTTACTTTCCTTTTCTGATCCTGGTTACATCCTATATTATACTCCCAAACTGACTCATTATTCTGTGGGGCAGTCGCGTGTACAAACATTACTTATCCTTACTGATCCTGACTTTCATCCTGTATTAACCCAAGCTGCGCTACATTTTGTGTGCAGTCGCTGTGTACTACATTATTATCCGTACTTATCCCGATTATACCTTATTATACTCCAGACTGTACCACTATTCTGCTTGCAGTCACTGGGACTACATTACTTATCCCGTCTGATCCCGAGTTACATCCTGTATTATCCCCCAAGCTGCCTCACTTTTTTGCTGGGCATCGCGTTACTACATTACTTATCCTGTACTGATGCTGAGTTTCAGTCATTCAGTTACGCAGCATTTATAGGACACAATGTGGTTGTTGTTCTTCCTGCTCGTATATTGGACTTTGAACATCTACAGCACATGAGGGTTGGACAAAAAACGTGCCAATTTAAGGCTGCTGTTTAATGTCTAACATCAAAAAATAACTCATTTTTGCTTCTGCTGCACTAAATTTGGTTGCTATAGTCCAAATGAAAACCCAAATAATATAAACTCCACATGGTCACATGACAGCCCACACAGAGCGAACGCCTCAGCAGATCCAAACAAATCCTTGGTCACACATTGGGCCTCATTTACAAAAATGGTCTAAAAGGGGCCGGGGGCTTTGCCCCCCTAGCAACCAAAAGAGCTCAGAGAACCCGGCCATAGAACCCAAACCATAGCAACCAATCAAGCAACCATGAGAGCCCAAACAACCATATCCATGCAACCCTCAGGGTCATAGCAACCAAGCTCAAGCAACCAGTGAGACCCTACAACCAGTGTCCATAGCAACCAATCAGAGCCTATAGCAACCAATCAGAGCAACCAGTGAGAGCCCAAAGCAACCAGTATCCATAGCAACCAATCAGGGCTCATATCAACCAGTGAGAGCCCATAGCAACCAAAGCAAACAGCGAGAACCCAGAGCAACCAGTGTCCATAGCAACCAATCAGAGCCTATAGCAACCATAGAGCAACCATGAAGCCCAAAGCAACCATATCCATAAACCAATGGGGGCTATATAACCAGTGAGACCCCCCATAGAAAACCAAAGAAACCAGTGAGAGCCAAGAAACCATGTCCAACAACCAATCAGAGCCTAAGAACCAAAATCAGAGAAACCCGTGAGACCCAAGCAACCAAACCATGAAAACCTATCGGGGCTATAGCAACCTTAGAGCCCAAAGCAACCCATACCATAGCAAGAATCAGAGCCCTTTCAACCAAGCTAGAGAAACCCAGTGAGAGCCCATAACAACCAATCGAGCTCAAAGAACCGGGGGAAGCCCATAGAAACCCAGTTCCATTCAACTAACCCCATAGCAATAAAAGTAACTGTCTTTTTTTCCCCCATAACAACCAAACAGAGCTCAGAGCAACCAGTGAGAGCCCAGAGCAACCAATGTCCATAGCAACCAATCAGAGCAACCAGGGAGAGCCCATAACAACCAGTGTCTATAGCAACTAGAGCCCATAGCAACTAATCAGGGCTAAAGCAACCAGGGGCCATAAACCCATAAGTCCATAGAAACCATGTCCATTGAAACCCAAGTCAGAGCAACCCAGGGGGAGCCATAAAACCATGTCCTAGCAACCAGAGCCCACAGCAACCAATCAGTGCTCATAGCAACCAGTGAGAGCCCATCTTTCATTTTTCTAGAACAATTTGGGTCACAAGAAGTCTTGCTTTGGCCCATTTTGAAAAATTTAGGCCCAGTTTTTTTTCAAAATATAATTCACCATTTTCGTCTCGATTGAAATAGTAAAAGGGAAAAATTTCCCAAAGGGGGAGTATTTGGTGCGAAAACATCTGAAAGATTTACTTACTTAAAATTTTAAACTGAAAGGATTTACAGCAGACTTTGGGGTATAGGATTTGTAAAATCTTACCTACAAGTTGCAGAATTGTAAAATCAATTTCAGTGCAGAACATTCTGCAGCATATGGATCAGATTTGTAAAATCTCCTGCACATGCTGAACCCGCCACGCCCAAAATTTCCCAATTTAAAAGGGGGTTTTTCCCCACTAAAAGGGAAATTGTTTCTTTTTATTTTAAAAATTTTTGCAAAAACAAGTCATTTTTGAAATATGGGGCCCTTTTTTAAAACCCAGTGCCCTTCCTTTTCCCTAGATAACCCCTTTGTAGGGGCTGCACCCTTTAGATATAAAAAAAAATAAAAAAACTTTAATAAAATAAAAGTTCAATAAAGTCTAAAAATATTGTTTTGACCATAACGAGTTTTTTTTTTTATTTATTTTTTTAAATGACACGGACACCCCCTTTAAAAAGTTTCTCCACTTTGGACAATCCCCGACTGTAAAAAAGGGCCCTTTAAAAAAAAAGTTTAACCCCCCCTTCTCCCCACTGGGGGCCGTACAAAAAAAAGTTTTTACTGTGTGGTTTAAAAAAATACAAAATTTTCCCCCAGCGCCACCACAGCAGAAATTTAAAAGGGGGGTGTCGCTTTTATCATTTTGGCCCGTTTCCCTTTAAACTTGATTCCTCAGTTTTTTTTAAATCCAGGGGGTTTTTTTTCCCCTCCCGCTGGGGGTTTTTTAATTTAAGGGGGGTGAAAACATCCCCCCCCCCTTTACTGTTCATGTTTCTCCCAAGTTTTAGTGTTCCCCCCCCCCACCCCCCCCCCCTTTTGAGTCCAATGTTATGGCCTCCTTTCCCATTTCGTTTTTTTTTTTAAAAGTATTTACTTTCCACAGACCCACTTTTAGTCCAGACGGCCCCTTTTATGAATCAGAGCACTGATCTCTTCTCCCTTTTTCAAAACCTGGAGGTTTTTTACAGTTGAAACCAGTCTTCTTTTGAAACCCCCCCCGAGCCCGTTACAGAACTTCTCCCCTTTTATGCAGGAGCATTAAGGCGCCGAGGCACCCTTTTTGCTGGGTTTTTTTTATTTTTAGAAGCAGCTTTTATGTCCCCTGGTGGGGGTTTGGGGGCTGTTTTCAATGAAATGTTGCCGGCCCCTTACACGCGGAGCATTTAGGCCCAAAGAAGGGAAATTTTTCTGTTTTTTTTATTGTAGAAACAGTGCTGGCAATGTACAGCTCCCGGCTGTATAAGTGAAATTGTTTTTCTTTGGCCCCCTTTTTCTGATGAAGAGGGGAGGAATTGGGGTGCTCCTTGAATACCAAACCCGGGGCCCGACGGAATTAAATTTTTTGAGCGGTTTACCAAAAAATATAAAAAGGAGGGGAATCAGACCGGCACTGGGGAACGGTTTACAGAAAATGAAGAAAAAAGGGAGACTGTGAAAACAAAGGGGCAGTTTTGGGGAAATTTACTTTCCCAAATTTCGGGAAATTGCTTGTTTTCACTGTCCCCTTATTCTGAAGGGGCCATTTAATGAAATGGTACAACCCCTTAATATTACACAGTGCCCTTTTAAAATTAATGGAAAGGTTGCAAATGTAGGGCAGGCCAGGTCCCCAGAGGGAAAGGGGTGGGACCCTAGGGGTTTTTTTTGGGGCCCGTGTTTTCAAGGGGGCAGGTTTGGGGGCAGTAACGCCCTTTTCGGGGGGCCCCTCCCGTTTTTTGTTGTAAGAAGGGGGTTTAAAAGCCCCTTTTTAAAGGGGCCCCTTTGGTTATAAAATTTTTTTGTGGGTCCCCTTATTGGTTCTTTTGATATCTATATAGATGCGCATATTGTAGTTTTTAAAATTTTAAAAATTTAAAATGTTTTTTGGAAAAGTCCTTTTCCCCTTTTGTTTTTTGTTACTCCAAGGGGAGGGGCCCCTTTGTAAAGGCTTTTCCCCTCAACCCAAAAGATAAGGATCTTGTACAGAGATCGCCTCTCTCTAAACTTAGGGCTTTAGAATATGGTATTTGAAAATGGCTTTTCTAAATCGGAGAACCCCTTTAAGTTACTGTAATGCAGCAAAAGGCATTGGATAAAAAAGTTACAGGCATTGTTCTGAGAAATTGGGGGGCTGCTGCTTTTTTCCGCATTCCTTTCTGTTCGTAGTATTTTCCGTAAACCGAGTCCCAAAATTTTGAGTGTTTTGGCAGAGATAGGTCTGCCGGAGTCCATAGCCATGTTCCCGGCATACGTGGGCCGGGAAATTTCCCGGGTGTTTACAACGGGATAAAGGGGACAAAAGGATTAAAATAAAGGGGAACACAAACACAAAATCCAATCATTTTTTTACACGGGGATGTGGTTGCTAGGTTAAAACCCCCCCTTTTTTTTTAAAAACCCAATTTTAGCAGTTAACAGGGGGATTTTTGGGAAAAGTAGGTGATGGAGCCCATGTTTTTTTTGGGGGGATTTTTTGAAGAGTCCCTGATATAATCTTAGGAATGATGGGCCCCTCACCCATTCAAATATTTGGTTTTTGTGTTTTAATAATGTGTTTTCTTCCAGCAATGATTGCAGGGTGTTTGTCCTCTGATGTCCATCTGTTCAATGAAGCAGAAAACTTTACTCATGGGAGAAGACAACCCTTTGCCCAAACAGTGAAAGGGCCCCCAAATTTTGATATGCGTGAAAACAGAAACCTTTTCTTTGGGTCCAGCTTTGGTTTTGCAAAAAGTTTTGGTTCATCCATCTGCTCCGGGGGCCCATACACAGTAGGATAGCAGAGGGGCAGTGCCCTCCATTGCTCCGGGGGCCCCCTACCCCAGATTTTTGCAGAGGTGCATTTAAATCCGTCTGCTCCCGCCCCATACAATTTGGTTAGCAGAGGTGCAATGACATCCGGGCTGCTCCCCGGGGTCCATACCAGTGGGTTAGGGAGAGGTGCAGTGACTTCCTTTGGGTCCAGGCCCCCCTACACAGTAGGGTTTTGCAGAGGGGCAGGGACACCCCTCTGTCCGGGCTTATACACAGTGGGGTTGCAGGGTGCAAATACCTCCCCTGCTCCAGGCCCCCTACACTTTTTAAAGGGGTTTGCAGAGGTTTAGTGACATCCGTCTGCTCCCGGCCCCCTTTCACATAAAGGTTTTGAGGGGGTTCAGTGACATCCCTTTTTGCTTTCCCGGGGTCCAAACAAAAAAGGGTTTTGCAGAGGTGCAGTGACATCCATCTGCTCCGGGCTCCATCACAGTAGGGGGTTTGGGAGAGGTTTCCCCGTGACATCCCTTTTGCTCCCGGCCCCCCTCACAGTAGGGTTGCACGTCGCTCCAGGGGCCCCCTTAAAACCCGTGGGTTAGCAGAGGTGCATAACTCCTTGCTCTTTGGGGGCCCCATAAAACAGTAGGGTTTACAGAGGGGCGTGGGCATCCTTTTGCTCCAGGCCCCCTTTCACAGTAAAGGTTAGCAGGGTGCAATGGGCATCCGGTCGGGTCCGGGCCCATACACAGTTTGGGTTGCAAGGTTTCAAATGACAAACCATCTGCTCCGGGGGTCCATTCACAGTAGGGTTTTGCAGGGGTGCAGTTTACATCCTTGCTTGGGTCCATACACATTTGGGTTTGCAGGGGGTGCAGTGACCCTCCCTCTGCTCCGGGGTATTTCACAGTAGGGGTTTGGGAGAGGTTCAGTGACATCTGTCTGCCCTTTGTTGGGCCCATTTCAAAGTAGGGTTAGCAGAGGGGCGTGAAAATCCGTCTGCTCCAGGCCCCTTTCACGT
>JAODAL010084689.1:0-10838 GCA_025379985.1 Phyllomedusa bahiana
TTCATCCATTCCTACAAAAAAAACCAGGCAAAACCCTCCTTTTAAAATTTGCAAACAAACAGAAAGACCTCCCCCCAACACACGTTAAAATGAATGTTTTCCCAACCCCTTGAAATTCCAGCCTGCACATGTTGGGACCGAAATGTAAAGAACGAAAAGGCCATTAAACGATTTTTTGATGAACCCGGCGGACCCGGGTGCTTTTTTCCCCTTTGGGGGGTTAAATTTGATGTCCCGCCAATTGGGGAGTTCATGCGTGACACCTGCCCTTTGCTGAGGCCATTTGAGGGGGCAAGTTTTTTTTGTAAATTCGTCAAACAACGAGTGAATAACAAATTTTTCCCCTGTTCATGTCCTGGTACAAAATGCTGAAAAATCCGTCCCGGGCAGGGGGGCTGGAGGCGTGGCGACTTTTTTCCTGGGCCACATGAGTTCCCATGGGGGCTGAACTGGGGGGGAGAAGGACATTGGGGTATAAGCATTGTCTAGTGAAATGAGTGGTTTTTTTAACCCCGGTGACAGGGGGAAGGGCCCGGAGCAGGGTTTTTGGAGGAGGTAGATGGAGATGAGGAAGACGAAAGGGGGGGTGACCGCCCCAAGGGACCGTTTGGGGTTTACAGTGGAAGGGGGAGGGAGGGAGTCCCCTCAGAGTCACTTGGTACAAAGCCCACAGCATGCTGATTTGCCTGGTTTGGTGGGCCCGACCAATAAAACAACCCTCCCAAAGGGGTTTATTCTGGGCCTACCCCCCCCCCCGGACCCCCCCGCTAACCGGGGGGGGGGGGCCAAAATGGGGGCCTTTTTTCCAGGGTGGGGGAGGGAGGAAAAAAACCAAAAAACCCATTTGAGAAAATCCCCACGTTTGTCAGTTGGCCCCTGCCTATGTTGCAGCATGGTTTCCCTCCCTCTGACAGGTTTTTGACCGATGGGTTCCTCAGCACTCACTTTCCCCTGCCCACGGGTTCTTTTGGGAAGGTTGGGGGGGGTGGGGGTTAGTTTAAACCCGCCTCCACAAACAGCAAAACCCAAGTTGGGGTCGTGATTTTGCCCCTTCCTTCACCGGGCCCAGTGAGGAAAGGGGACTCCCCCAGCAGCAGGTCCGGAGCAGACCCCGAAACCCCCCAGGTCGGGGCCCACTTGGAAAAGGCAACTTTTTTCCCCCCCCAGTTAGAAGATCCGCCCGGGCTAATGGGCAGCCAAACTGGAAAGTGGGGGGTGCAATTTGGGCCTTTTTTGGCGGGGGAGAAAGCTGTCCGCCCAGGGTTCAGTGTGGGGGGGGGCCCTCGTTTCCCCAAAGGGGAAAACCCCTTTTTCCCCCAGAAATGTGGCGACTGCCTTTTGTCAAGGGTGAATCAGGGTTGGGGTTTGGCCAGGATTTCCCACCAAACCCAAACCTTAGGCATCAGATTACAAACAGCCTTTACCTCCTCCCAAAAATTTGAGAAATGAGTCTGGATTTAAACTACCCTTTCCTCAGCCACCATTCTGATGCCGCCACCCACCTGTGCCAAAACATCCCGCTGCCCCGTTGCCCCTCTGCCCACCACCGTCTTTTCCAGGGGAAAGGTATTGCCACTCGCCTCCAAAACTCATTGTCCACTCTTTTTGACCTTTCCGCGCTGCTGCTGTTGCTCCCGTCACCCCCACACTGTGTCATTGTCCCCTCAATGAACCCATGCTGTTTTCTGCCGTCACCTCCACACTGTGGGCATTTTTGCCACTCTATGACCCTCATGCTGCTGTTTCGCCGTCACCTCCAAAAACTCTGTCCCTTGTGCCCCCTCTGTGGCCTAAACCTGTTTTTTTGGCCACCTCCAAAAATTTGTCAAATTTTGCCACTCTCTGAAACCTTTATGCCCGGGTGGGGGCTGTTGATTTCCCTCACCCCCAAAACTGTGTCATTGTGCCACTTTTTGGGGCTCCTTTATGTTGCTGCCACCTCCAGAAATTTTTATGGGCCCCCCTGGGGCCACTAAAGCTGCGCCCAAGTGGGGCCCCCTGTCTCACTGGAAAAACCCTTTTAGTTTCCTTTAAAGCTTTTTTCCACCCTCACCACTCTATGATGTTGCCACTATGTTTAGTTTCCCCCTTTTTTTCGCCTTAGAAGGAAATTTTGGGAAAGGGTCGGGTTTTAGCCAAAAGCAGGGGTGGATAAAAGAACACAGAAGACATGGGAAATAACCCATTTAATGGTCATCCCCTGGTTTTGGATCAAAAATTTTCCCGTTTGTTTTTGGCCTTTAGGCCCCAAAACTTATGGAAAAATTGACCCATTGAAAGCGGACAATGACGGGTTTAAAGGAAGGGGAAAATGGGTCAGAGACGGCAATACAAAATTTCTGCCTACACCCTCTGGCACTCATTCATGCCAGGGGCCTTCTACAATGTAACAATCGTTAACGAGAACCAGGTTCAGGCTGTCATTTTCTTGACGGTTTAAAAAAGCTCAGACCGCATGGAGTGACCCCTGCTGTTGACGTCCCCGACTTACAGTGCGATACCTGTGTATCGGCCCAGTAACCTACTACTGGTTGTTCTTTATCTTAGCATCCTTAAGCCCTCAGAGCTTGTTTATGTTTTCCAGATGGCGCGCCCTGTCCTTTATTCAGAGGCTGCATTCCGCTTCAGATTTTTTGGTCAGTTTTTTGTTGCCCTCTAAATTGCCCAGCGAATTAAAGAGATTGAAGCGATTCTAATAGCAGCGCAGTCATGATGAGCTTCTCCATACTAAAACACAAGCATTGCGTATGAAGACACACCAAACCAAGCTCCCCACTTGCAATATTTAAGCATGGCACAATGTTCTACAGCACCCTGCAGGCTTTGTGCAGCCAGGAAATAGCTGTTTTTTAACGCGAACTTTGTCGGGAAATTCGGCAAAGTCGGCGAATCGAATTTTTGAGAAATTCGCCCATCTCTAGTTTCTGCACATTGCTGAGCATACTACTGTACAGGCTTTTTCAGACATATGGATATATTTCCCTAAAAGCATTAGAAGACTTCCATACATAATGAGTCTGATGGAAAGTCGCATTTTATTTAAATCTAAGCGCATACAGCTTATGTGCAGCATATAGCTCATGTGCTTATATAGCAGATCTATTGTGACTGACGTTGGCAGTCAAAAGATGCTTCCTGAGCTCCTACATGCTTTCTCCTGCTGCTTACAGCCCATACTTGGAATAGCTGACTTACCTCATACCTTTGTGCCACCTCTGACCAGTGCCAATCCTGCTTTCATCCTGATATATTCACCATTGTTTGACCTACTTTATAACCTCAATATATCTACCAAGAATGTACATATTGTGACAAAGTCTACGTCCAAAACAACTAATCAATGGCATATATTGTAACCCTATTATTACCGAATTGTTCCTTGAAAGCAGCAATTACTTCTGACCTATTTTTGAAGAAAAATAAAAACACTCTATTATTTGCATAATACCATAATTGGGTGTCCATGGTTCTCTACTACTATTGTTACTTTGGTCAGTTTTAGACCTTACCACTGAGCACCACTCCCCCACCACTAGTTGTGCGTTACTCTTTATCCTGCTGGGTTAAATAAAAAAGGCTGCTTGTTCATACTTTAAGGCTATGTCTACACAGCACAGATTTTTGGTCAGATTTTCTGAATCTGCCGAAAATCCGACTGTAACCTGTGTCCCATACAAAAATCCGTTCTCTAGTTGGTGGCAAATGCGAAAACCGACCGTGGTTTTTAGCACAAACCTGGGCCAAAAACCGTGACCTACTGTGGTCCAGCGATGGTTAAAAAGCCATCTAATTTTAGGTGTCATAATTTTAAACATAAGCTTAGTAGATAAAGCCAAAAAGCTAAATCATAAAGGTTACAAAGAAATGCGCCTTAATGTGTCACAGGACCAGGATATGCACCGACAGCTCAAAAGGATTTATTTTATATCTTGCCTACCTCCATGCAGCACAGTTGTTTTACTGCTACAAGGGCTTGTAGTGGGTTGAATAGCAATGTAAAAGACTCAGGTTTGGATGATTTTGCCCCTACGACCTCTGGCAAAAATTATGAAATTTCTTTTGTTCCTGTATCTTCAATTAATTTGAGCCTCTCCGCAGTAACCTATTTATGGTGCATTAAGCTGATATTCACACTGCACTGTTGTGTTAATAGTGAGTATGTATTAGTCATAAAAATCAATCATTTCTATTACTGACTTTTGCTCAGACAGACAAGGCTGCACATATGGAGAGCTCGTGAAAACAAAGCAATTGCATAAAATCTATAATAACTTCAATGTATATAAGTAGGTAAATCATGTTAGGGTCTCACTTTTCTTTCTTTCAAGGGCCACAGCTGACTGCATGTTACTCTGTCCTGCACACTTGGTTATTACTGGCACTATTTTGGCACTTTATACTGAGCCAAATTCTGTACTAGCAAAAGCCTGCTAGCTGTCACACTGGTACAGAAATGACCATGGAGTATGTTGATAATAAGAAGCTACTAAAAAGGAATTATTTGCTTAATATGGTTGTGATATCTGGACAAAATGACCGTGATATCACGCTATCAGAGCTCCTGTCTGTAATGAAACATTCACACTTCAAAGGATCAACTCACTGAGCCCACAATGGATATATAACCATGGCTCCCTGCCGATGCATGTCTGCAGTCCTATAACACATTCAGCACTGAAGGAAACTGCCAGGCCTTTGATTTTCTGTAGACAGGTTCTGCCTGTCATTGCAGACAAAAACTTAGATGACAAAGATCTAGAGTGCTCTTATGTGAAAGATTGATAACTAATCTCTTTATTCTAATCTTTTACACCAAAGGGGAAAATGACCAGAGTGACAAGGACCATGTTACTAAATCCTACTAATATGTGCTATAGATTTCAATTAAAGGGAGAAGATTTCTCATTTACACAAAGGGCATAACTTGTCCACTTCACAGCCTTGCTGAACCTTTTTTTAAAAACGCAAAATCAAGTTTATTTGCAAATGTTGCCACATAGGTAAAATAAGAGCATATAGTATGTACGACTTTCGATCTATGTCAGGGATTTATAAATACAAATGGTACATGTCAATGATAAGAAAAACACATCAGAGGTGTACAGAGGTCAACACAGTACAATCCCCTACAGAATGCTAAGTCACAATTAATAATGAACCTAGATTAAACCATAGATAAAAATGTAATAAAACTTTTACGTACTAAACATGGTGAGCCAACATGAAATTTCCGAGGGCCCCAATCCGGCCCCCATGCAAACACCCGGCCCCCCGCAAAACAAAATGCTGTTGAGCAATTGTTTTGGAATTATTAGTTTTTTGGTTTGGTACCTTTAACAACGTGCACAGTTTTCTGAGTATAGTGTGGGTCCGTACATATACAAGACCAAAATGGCCAAAGCAGACAACAATATACAAATGACCATATAATACCCTGGAGCCACACATCCATCACCTAGCCTTAACTTCACCGACAAAGATCTGAATAACACCAACATACACACTGAATATAATTCATTACAATAAGACCAATATTAACTGCCATACAGTGACCATATAGTTGTATATTTCCACACATGTGCAGAAAACATTAGTGACTCCGCAGGTGAATCTCGACCGATTGAGTTGTTCGCACGTTCCTTGTAATCTTTCTCGTCCGCACCAGAACGCCATAGAGGACTTTTCTCCCGGCCACCACTCGTCCCTGCAGAATTCACAACAAAAACACCTGAGACGCCTCACTT
Source organism: Phyllomedusa bahiana (assembly GCA_025379985.1). Taxonomy (NCBI): domain Eukaryota; kingdom Metazoa; phylum Chordata; class Amphibia; order Anura; family Hylidae; genus Phyllomedusa; species Phyllomedusa bahiana. Next base: position 5,745 of record JAODAL010084689.1, read on the forward strand.
TTTTTTTTTTATTAATCTATCTTTCCTACCTATTGTCCCACCTACCCAGTGTCAAACTCCATCCATATGTGGCCCCAAAGGTAATAGTCACCCCCTTTGTGCCCTGGTAATTAGTATATAAGCCCCCTCCCTCGTACTAGGTTAGGTACGCTTGGGGGTGCCCCCACGTTGAGTGTAGGTAACTGACTGGGAAAGAGCAGGTAAGGGTACCCCCACCTTTAGGTAGTTTGGTTATTAGCTGAGGTAGCCAGAGTGGGTAGTGGGTAGTCGGGTAGCCAGGGAGGTAGGTAGCTAGGTAGCCAGGGAGGTAGGAAGCTGGGTAGCCAGGGAGGTAGGAAGTCGGGCAGCCAGGGACGTAGGTAGCTGGGTGGGGGGGGGACCCTCCTCCCCCCAGCCATGTGGCTGTGTGTGTGCGGGAGGCCCCCTCCTTCCCTCAGCCTTGTATGTGGGGTGCTCCCTCCTCCCCTCAGCCTTGTGTGTGTGAAGCCCCCTCCTCCCCTCAGCCTTGTGTATGGAAGGCACCCTCCTCTCCTCAGCCTTGTGTATGGGTGGCCTAAACAAGCCTAAGTGGATGGAGTTGGCCCTACACACACAAGCCGGGGGGGAGAAGGGGGCCCCCCCACACAAGGCTGAGGGGAGGAGGGGGCCCTATACACACAAGCCTGGGGGGGATGAGGAGGCCCCCCACACACAAGCCTTGGGGGAGGAGAGCTACAGGGCTGGGGAGAGGAAGGGGACGTTGTTGAGAGGGGGGCCCACCGCTCCCGTGCGAGTATCTGACTCAAATTCAACAAAGGAAGCTTCTTTAACACTTAATGTACTCCTGCGCTGTAGACCGAGGCCGAGCCCATTCCTCTGTCTGTCTTTGCGGCTCAGCTGAGCTGAATAAACTGGCCACGTAGGATGTGGGATAATTTAAATCAGCGAGGCCCCACCCTGATTTAATTAGTCATCCTGTCCACAGACAGAGAGAGGGGGGCCCAGCTCCGGTCACAGCGCAGGGGACGTAAATGTAATGTAAAAGCTTCTATAGAAGGGCCCCTTCATTTGCACTGCCTGCTCGCCATTACCTGTAATGTTAAATAAGTGGGCCCTGCTTCATCGAGCCTCCTTATTTACCCGGTGCCCCCGACAGGAGTACCCCATACGCCTTTATGGTGGCATGAAGTACAAACAATAAAAACACATATGTCCAGTGATTGTTCCATCTGTACTAAAAGTATCATGAAGGCCACTATACTGCATGGTTAGAACCAATTGGCATAGTAATATCCTATGGAGGGCAGAAAGGTCTGCTAGAGACGCAGGGGATACTTGAGGCAACCCTAAGAAAGACAAGAGCCGAAGTTGCTGGTAACGACGAATCAGGGGGTCAAACAAGATGTGTGAGTGGCGTCCAGCCATTTCTGACAAATTTTAGAAAATGTATCAGGGCTTGCGCAATGTAGATATATTTTTTGAAAGGAGTGTATGTCATTCATCACATCATTTAAAGTTTATCCACTGTTGTCTATAGGACATGACTGACAATCCAGTTGACTGATCAAATCGCCTCCATAGCAGCAATAAAAAGTATCAGTTGATTATCCCCAACTTCAGATCTGCCACCAACAGACACCCATCAATTCGTTGTTTAAAAATCTAAGAATCTGTCCCCAGAAACCCTGCCTCTTAGGACAGGACCATAATAGTCCCATGTAAGATGTGGCAGTCTTACACGGCAGAGCCACAGTAATCTCATTTCCGAACCATGCAAAAAACGGAAAACACAGCATTCCATGTAGATCTGCAGTCTTACACTAGCAGACCCACATAAATATAATGTGCAGTCCCATGCAAAACAGAAAGAGAAAACAGCAGTCCCATTTAAGATGTGCAGTCTTACATTGGCAGTCCCACGTAAATTTCATGTGCAGTCCCACGTAAAACAGAAACAGAAAACACACGCAGTTCCCCGATGTAAGTTGTTCGTCCCTGCGCAAATTGGCATACCAGCGCAAACCCAGCTGTACTGTGCAGTCCCACATAAAACAATTTTGCGACACATGTGTAGTCCCATGTAAATAACTTTTGTGCATCAATAAGAAACAGAGAACACAACTGTACATACAAATACCCCATGTAAGATGATCATATTGGTCCACACAAATTTACATAACAGAGATGAGAATAAAACGAGCTGAACTTTCAGTTCCCACATAAAAAATACTTTTGTGTAACAGATGCAAGGTCCCGGCGTAAATCACTTTTGATACAGATGTGCACGCCCGGCAAATCATAAAACACAAGTCATATAAAGAGAATATTTTGTACTGGCAGATCTGTAAAGGTCAGAGGTGGTAATAATCAGCAGAATAATCCACTGAGGATGAGAGCGCGAGAGGAGACAGAGAAAAAAATCATCTCCATCCTTTTTTCCTTTCCCAGAATCCAAAGTCAAAAATGCACATTCCTACAGTTACAAGAGTATGTAGAGAGAGCGAGAAAATTAGAGTATACACTATACGTGTATTACACTTAGACATATTCACTTCCAATGTTTCAATTAACAGCATAGAACCTCTCCCCTTCCCTCCCAGCTCACCAAAGAATAAATCAACCACCTGCATCACAGTGGTGGGTTGTGTCTGCAGAGTGAAGATATTCCCTTCTGGGATGAGTAAACAACACCCCTCTAGCTTTTCACAAGCAAACCATCAAAAAAGAGGAGCAGTGGTGAGAACAGTGAGATACTTATTTGTATTATACAGTACTGCTTGGTACGAGGTCCTACTAAACTTGAGTGGAAAAAACTAATGTCCATATGTTTCATTTGACTTTATTTCTTTTGACCCCCATGAATAAAATTATCCCTATTAAGGATTTCTACTTCTATTCAGTAGAGGGCTTTCTGTAATATTCCACTTATTCTCTGACCCTTCTTAAGGTTATTAAATCGTTACTAATATGAGATACACTCCTGTTTCAACGAAGGAAAAGAATTGTCACAGCAATTCCATCTATCCCTAAAAAACTCACCAACTGTGAGGTTACGACAACATGTTTAGGAGACAACTGTTGGCCTCTAACACACTATTAATGCCAGACAATGGCTTCCTATAATTTTGAGTGTGTATAGTGCCAGTTTTGAATCTCCTGTCAATTTAAATCAAGGAGGTCATACTGAAGCTGTCACTTGCAATAGGTAAATGATAAGATAACCTGAGTTTGTGTTGATATACTCCACAAATTTTGTATGGACTTAGAATGCCCCCCTGCCAAATAAACAGGTTGTCATCAATATAACGCCCATACCAAAAAATGTCAGACGCAAATATTGTTTAGGGATGTATATGAATTCCACCTCCCACCATGCACGAAAATATTTGCTAACGATGGTGAGAAAACAAGAGCCCATAGGCAACCCAGTAATTTGTAAAAATAATTATCATTAAAACAAAAATAATATGTTGGAGCAGAAAATCTGTCACAATAATATATATTGCTTTAAGTTATCGCTGTATTTGGTAAACTTGTTTCAATTGCTGGTGAGAGCTATTATCGCTAGAGAAAGGGAAATCGATTTATAGATGTCAACAATAATCACAGGATAGCCATATATAGAGCACTTCTCCAATCGATTTATTCAAACATTTGAGAACCGTCCCTGGAAACCATCAAAAGACTAGAGAACTAGTAACAATGGGTTTGTTAGAACCGTCCAACCAAACACTAATGTGTTGTTATTGAAATCCAAACCCAGATTATAATGGGAACGAAAAGGGAGGAAAAGACCCTATTAATGTACCATAGTAAGGCATGTTAGAATAGGGATTCTTTCCCGGAATGTTGATATCCTACTTGCCTTTGTTGTTTCATATCCAATACAACTGGATCTAAAACCTTCCTCCAATACTTTCTCAACCTTGCGTCCAAACACATCCGTTGGATTATTAGTACGTTATCTGTATACTTTTGATCTGCTAGCATGTTATCCATTTCCCCTGAGGTAAAAATCTTATCCAATAAAGTAAAATTACCCCCCCCCTTATCTGAATCTCGCACTATGAGATAAGGTGTTATCCTTAAGTTCATCAAGCGCTTATAAATTCCCGCATTGTGTAAGATTCTTCTTCTTATTATTCTCCTTAAGGCTCAAATACCCCCTCAACTCCTGTTCAACTAAAGTATTGAAAATAAAATCCCTCCATACTAGAAACTCTGGAATTTACAGGTAAAATTCCGAGTTCCTAATAAGTTGTAATTTAAACATCCTGAGGGTCTATTGTGGCCGTATTGGTGTGCATCTCCATCAAAGGTTTCAAGAAGAAATATGACCTTTGCTCATGCAAAATTTAAATCTCCATATGATACAGTAGAAGATGAAACAAGAAGGTTCCCTGACACTTCAGTATCATTTTCAAAAAAATGTTCTTAATCTGTAAGCAACCTAAATGAAATTTATTAACATCTTTAATGGTGCTGTATAAGTCAAAATCATTTTGTAGGAACATAATTAAGCCCTTACTAATACTCTAGTACTGATCAACTGACAATGTGCAATCTGACAAATTTAATACTGTGTTGCTTCAGTGGGTGGAGACCACATCAAAACAATGTTCCCTTGTAACGCCGCTGCGGGTCACTCGCCGAGCCTCCCAGCTGCTACCACATTCCCGTCCGTCGACCGGGGCGTCGCCCAATGGCGCAGCCGCCAGCCCCCAGCATGCGCTGCGCCACTACTTACCTGGCTGCAACCAGCTCCTCTTCACGCCAGATTCAGGCTATGCTTCTGCTTCTGCCTGCACAATGCCGGCCGGCCACTAGTGGCCGCGCGCGAGCAGCTTCTTAGATTTAAAGGGACAGCATCCTAATTGAGCTCCCTTTCCACCCAATGGGCCTTTGAGCTTGGGCTTTATAGGTAAGCCCCTTCCTTCCGTCACGCCCAATTGTTGGTGTCCCTGCGTTAGCAACGATAGTCCTGCGTTTGCTGCGTTTCCCACGACTGTTTCCGCACCTACGTCTCTGCTCCTGCCCTGTCAGTCCTTCCTTGCCCGTCCTGCCTATTCAAGTACCACGCTCCTGGTGTTCCAGTGGCCTACGTCAACCGGGCTC
>JAODAL010084690.1:0-10838 GCA_025379985.1 Phyllomedusa bahiana
GTTTGGGGGGGGGAAATTTTGCTCTTGGAGGACATTCGGTACCATTCTTTATTCATGGATGTTTTTTTTTGGGAAAACTTTTAGAGAGCCGATTCCCTTGGCTGAAAGCAACCCCCACACATAATGGTTTCGGGATTTTTTACAGTTGGCATGAGACAAACGGGGTATCGCTCACCTTGTCTTCTCCGAAAAGCTGTTTTCCGGGTTTGTTCCAAAAATTCAAAGGGGATTCACAGGAAAATGACTTTACCCCAGTCCTCAGAAACCCGCCCGTCCCCTTTGGCGAATATCAGTCTGCCCTGATGTTTTTTCTGGAGGAAGTGGCTTTTTGCTCCCCCTCCCTTGACCCCCCGGGGCCTTTGCCCATGATCTCCCCTCACAGTGCGGCAATGACTCACACCTCCCTCCCCTTTTTCCGAGAAGCTCGCCCGCGGTCCCCCGATTCCAAGCGGAAACACTTAAGAGAGGGTCCTGGCGTGCTGGTCTTTTTTGGGCCCCTGGACCTTTTTTGGCAAAAAGGGGAACCTCTCCCCTTGAATTCCTTGATGATGCAATAGATTGGACTGAGGTGCAATTTTTCTAGCTCGATCTTTTCCCTTTAGGCCAGTTTTGTGCAGTGCAATGATACTGCCGTGTTTCTTTGAGAATAACCAGGGTTAACAAAGGGAAAACAAGACCCAAGCACCACCCCTTTGAAAGGCCCTTTGGTGTGTTCTTATTTAATCATGGCGTTTATCCCACCCCTGTCCTCATCAACCCCCACCCCCTGTGTTAAGGAGAATCACTGAACATGTTACGGGCCCCTTTTAAGGCAGCCGCAATGAAGTTAAAAGGGTTTTTTGGGGGAAAAAGTTCTTTTCCCTGGGAACTATTGATTTTGAAATTAATTGCGTTAAGCTATCACTCTTTTAATTTTCTGGAGATAGCAAATTGCCTTATAAAATGTGCAGAGATTTGAAAAAATTAAATTTGATCATTCCAAAATTTTTTGGCCATGATGAAACTGGACCTGGGGTCTAATTTTAAATTTGAAAGTTTTTTTTTAGGGCCTTTTAAGGGTTTTGGGAGGCCCTGAGGTGCTAAAAACGTAAAAAAACACTCCAAAAAAAAACCTCATTTTGGGAACCCCAAACCCCCTTAAGGTTTAATTAAACTGGTGTGTAGTGAGTATATCGACCCACAAAAGGGGATTCAAAATTTTTTTTTAAGCATTAGGCTGTGAAACTTAAAAAAAAAATTTTTTCCAATAATTTTCAAATTTTTGCTTAAAAGTTTTATTTTACAAAGGAATGCTGGAAAAAAAAACCCCAAAACTTTGTTAAGCAAATTTTTTCCCGTTCGGCAATACCCGCATGTGGGTGTAAATGCTGTTTGGGGCCTGGCGGGGTACAAGGGAGGGACGCTTTTGGCTTTTGGAACGCAGATTTTGGGGGGCCAGCGCATTTGCAAAGCCCCAAAGACCAAACAGGTGAAACTTCCAGAATCCCCCCCCTTTTTAGATTCAACACCCCTCATGGATCTTAAAAGGGGTGTATTTTTCCCTTTTGGCGACGGGGTTCCATCGTTTTTTTTTAATTGGGGGAAAAAAATGGGGGGGGGGGGATCAATGCCAAAACTTGTTGCTGTGCACTGGTCCTATGGTAAAAGTCATCACGATCCGGGGCTGCCCACAGGGCACGGCCCATCGTGACGTCAAAACAACCCGGAAGGATTCTAACCCCCCGTGCGCAGCACCAGCAGCCCACGATGTGCACGCGTCGCCGACAGAGACGCAGGGGGAGCGACTCCTCCTGCGCTCCTTAGTTTTTGCGCCCCCCCCAACATCCGGGTCGGGGCCGACGCGCGGGATGCAGCTTAATAAAACTGACCCCCGCACCGACACGCGAACTCCTTTAAAAGTTCGCGCGATCCCAGACGTATGCATACTCCAGGGCGTGAAACCCCCAAACGACTTCTCACCAAGGGGACCAAAAGAAGGACCATAAAGCGATCCCCTCACTGCTGTGCATCAGGCTAAAGTAACTCAGAAGAGTAATGAATATAGAACAACTTTAATGTAATGACATAAAAAAACAACCACCCAAATTAAAAAAGTAATCCATATAAAAAAATTTTACATTTCTGTCAATTGGAAAAAAAAAGTGTTGATGGGAGTGTCCCCTAAGTAGTTGCTACTCTGTATGTAAAGACCCCCTAGGGGGGAATTTTATACGACTGGGTCATTCTACAACCCAGATAACAGAGAAAGTTTCCTTCTCATTGTAAAAGTAATGCTTTGTTTTTTTTCACGTAAACTGCTCATTTACATAACCTTAGGACAAGAGGACGGCAAGTGGGCTTCAGTCTTACTTCCCCAATAGTAAACCTATAAATACAAGGGCCAAGCAAAGAAAATGGATACTATAAATACAAAGAATACCCCCCAAAAAATTGTATCCAATATAATAGTATAGAAATGTAAAAACAATACTTGATTAGATCTTATTATAAACAATAAAAAATATATCTAACAATAAGACAAAATCACACCCAAATAAAAAATATATACCGAACTAATCCCTTTGAAACATAATGCTATACATCATATAGGTGATATCAATATTAAAACATCACATAAATAAATGCAAAAACATCAGTTCAATACATCACCAAGGGTAAGCGGATTAGCGTGAACCAAACTCTAATCCACTGACCCTTGGTGATGTATTGAACTGATGTTTTTGCATTTATTTATGTGATGTTTTAATATTGATATCACCTATATGATGTATAGCATTATGTTTCAAAGGGATTAGTTCGGTATATATTTTTTATTTGGGTGTGATTTTGTCTTACTGTTATATATATTTTTTATTGTTTATAATAAGATCTAATAAAGTATTGTTTTTACATTTCTATACTATTATATTGGATACAATTTTTTGGGCATTCTTTACTTCCCCAATAGCGCAGTCTGAACACGGTGATAAACTACATTACCTTAAACAGTGTGTGATTGATGTATTTTGTTCAACATCTACAGAAAGATCTAAAAAATCTTCATCTTTACTGCTTATCTGCAGAGAATAAAAGCTAGAATTAGACACACAAGTACATGCAATAAATACGTAGCGTAGAGCTGTCCCTGCAGCGTCTTCTACTCATTTACACATTGGACAGTACATACTTGATAAATGTCCAAGATGGAGCAACACAGTCTGTCCACTATAAGAACTGTATCTATTCACATGAAGCAGGGGACATTCCCTTTGGATCACATTTTTTTTCACCTTTACCCCTCATTTACACAGGAAAACCAGATGAAAGGCAGACCATTGCGTACATCTCTATCGGGGTTCACCATGTCCATCCAGACAACCGTGAAACCCCACAAGCACCTACCGAACCAGTGACTTACTGAGAGGGAAAACGTTTGGAGACTACAACTTTGCCAAACTTGACTGGCTATAAGCGGACACTGGACCTGGACTGTATCAGTAAAACTACTACTTAGAGATTTTACCAGATGACAAAACCCCTTTGAAGTCAACCCTCAGCACTGCCAGCTGGCTTCAAAGAACGAGCAGATGGCCACTCCTGCACAGTTGTCCCCATTCATTTCTATGGGACTGAATATAGCAATATACAGTAGCAAGCAGGTTTGCTCAGGTATATTCAGAACTCCCATGGCTTCAAAAGAGCTTTTACTAGATAGAAATCCCCTTAAAATATATTTGATTGGTTATATGCCAACACAATTTGGAATACAGGCAGTCCCCGGGTTTTGTACGGGACAGGGACTGTAGGTTTGTTCTTAAGTTGAATTTGTATGCAAGTCAGAACAGGTATATTTATTAAATGTAACTCCAGCAAAAAAGTTTTTTTTTTTTTTTGTTTTGGATAATACAGGAAAGGGTTTTTACATTTGTTTTGCTGTCTGTGCCCGTTAAGAAGATTTCACCTCATGTGCTGCTGTGGCATGCTGGAACCTGTCGTTCCACAGCTACTATCTGCTATGTAACTACAAGCACCAGCATGCCCCATTACCATTAGTCTGTTTGTAACTAGGGGACAGATGTAAATCGGAACGGTGTAAGTTGGGGACTCCCTGAATATGCCCCATAAAAAATACTTTACATCAGTCATTGTATGGAACCACTATATCCATTTTTCTTTGAAATTTAGCCATCAATAAAAAATGTACCTTTACTTCCCTTATCTATAAAGGTGCCATAGACATTTTCTACGTATGGGTTTGAGAACTCTTATATTCTTTCCACTGTGAAACACCAACTCCTTCCCCAAAATCTAGTGTAGGCTCAAATGGAACAATTCCCAACAGGAAGTGATCAGATCTTCGAATTACACAGAAAATATAGGAACTTCAACCAAATTGACAGCTATGGGCGAATGTTATAACTTATTAAAAGGGTTTGCAGGTTTTTCCTAAACAGGGCCCGTTCTTGTGACCAAGGGCTTGTCTCCACGGCACGGGTTTTCGTCCCCTTTTGAAAGACAGTTTTCGGTTTTGAAAACCGTCTGTCAAACCGGGTTTCAACTTTTAAAATGGACCTTTATAAAAAATCTGTGCAGCGGTCCCCAATGCACGGAGTTTCCGCTGGATGTCTTTTCAGCCCACCGGCGGTCAAAAAAAATAGAACATGTTCATTCTTCCGCCCGGTTTTCGGACAGAATATGAACACGTCAATGGGAAGGTGGAGGGCTTTTCTCCGCAAACTGCGGAGAAAAGCCGTCCCCCATGTGGCTGTGTGCACGGCCGCAAAACAGTGCAAATACCGGTCGGGATTTCCGACCGGTATTTGCACTGTGCCTTGTGAATGGCCCCTAAGGTTACAGCTTCCCTCTATTGGGGCTAAGCTACAATACTTAAAATAAAACATTGTAAACATTTAAATAAGTGCTGCCATTTTTGGAAACTATTTTTTCTTTGATGCCCATAGCAAACACTTAGAGCTCCCTTTTATTTCATATAGTGCTCTGAAAAAATGAGAGGGGTGCTCTGATTGGTTGCTATGGGCAACAAAGAAAATTTTACACCTAGACATGCGCATATGCAGACCATGCCCAGTAGCTCCCAGCATAGCCTCCTCTTTGCTGCTCTATATAACAGAATAGTACAGCTCCCTGGCATGCACAGTAGCCAGGGAGCTGTCTAATTCCGTGCCTCTCCCCTGTAGCTGCCAAGACAAGCACAGCAGTGCCATTTAATGTAGATTTTTTTTATTCATACGTGTGCTTATAACTTACTGGACAACAACTGAAAACACATAGAATCATTTTTTCTTAAACTAACCTAAACTGGAGGATACTAAGGGAGCCGCACTTACCATTGCTGTGTAGGAGAAGAGAACCAAGAGCCACAAAGGGGTGCAGAATGTGAGAAATGGAGGCAAGCCAAATTCTATGGGGATTTAATATGTTTCACTTGTGATAACTATGCTGATGTGGTGCAAAAATGAAGAAAAGGGGAGATCTCTAGTCTAGCTGACAGGGGAATTGTCAAGGTCTTTGACCTGGTAGCTCAAACACTGTGTATAATGGATTTATACTCCACTTTGCTGCAAAACTGTGGATTTAAAATAAGTGCAACATGTGATGCCAGGAAAATGTAAGCTGATGTGAGTAGACTAAAAAGGTTCTACAGAAGATGGACCATGCCAAACAAAGCGGACAAAAATCCACAAGCAGGTGAACTGCGAGCGGGGTTTTCAAGAGGCCAATGAAGATCACATTCTCTTGACCTCTACACTCACCGGCCACTTTATTAGGTACACCATGCTAGTAACGGGTTGGACCCCCTTTTGCCTTCAGAACTGCCTCAATTATTCATGGCATATATTCCACAAGGTGTTGCAACGATGCTCAATTGGTACCAAGGGGCCCAAAGAGTGCCAAGAAAATATTCCCCACACCATGACACCACCACCACCAGCCTGAACCGTTGATACAAGGCAGAATGGATCCATGCTTTCATGTTGTTGACGCCAAATTCTGACCCTATCATCCGAATGTCGCAGCAGAAATCGAGACTCATCAGACCAGGCAACGTTTTTCCAATCTTCTACTGTCCAATTTCGTTTAGCTTGGGCATATTGGTGCCTCAGTTTCCTGTTCTTAGCTGAAAGGATGGTACCCGGTGTGGTCTTCTGCTGCTGTAGCCATCTGCCTCCAAAGTTGGCCGTACTGTGCGTTCAGAGATGCTCTTCTGCCTACCTTGGTTGTAACGGGGGGCTATTTGAGTCACTGTTGCCTTTCAAATCAGCTCGAACCAGTCTGCCCATTCTCCTTTGACCTCTGGCATCAACAAGGCATTTCCGCCCACAGGACTGCCGCTCACTGGATGTTTTTTCTTTTTCGGACCATTCTCTGTAAACCCTAGAGATGGTTGTGCGTGAAAATCCCAGGAGATCAGCAGTTTCTGAAATACTCAGACCAGCCCTTCTGGCACCAACAACCATGCCACGTTCAAAGGCACTCAAATCACCTTTCTTCCCCCTACTGATGCTCGGTTTGAACTGCCGGAGATTGGCATGTCTACATGCCTAAATGCACTGAGTTGCCGCCATGTGATTGGCTGATTAGAAAGTCAGTGTTAACGAGCAGTTGGACAGGTGTACCTAATAAAGTGGCCGGTGAGTGTATATAATACATCATAGTGAGAGATAACAGACTAGGTGCGCTCCAAATAATTACAGCCTTTGTTGAGCCACAGAAGGTGATCATTCTGGCCCCATTTTAAGCAAATCAAGTGCAATCATCATTTACTAAAACATTCAGCAGCTTTCTAATGTACTTTGTGTTTCCACTCCATTTCATGACCTCTGCTCATTGTCAGCAAATGGAATATTCTTGCTCACATCCAGACACTGGAAAACGATTTTGATTGTGTCACAGTTCAAAGCTAATTAAGGTTTCATTCCCACATTATGGTCATGTAGTGTTTTTTGTGTCAATCTTTAGTTTCAGGAAAAAGTAGAAAAACCTGCCATGAGTGAATCGGTCCCAGCTATATCAGAGCTCCTGTAACAAGTCATCAGGATGGGATTTCAGCCTTGGTGTTCAATGTTGTGGACTCTCCTGAGACTAGACTATGACCAAGAATCAAGGCAGGATTGGGTCGCACACCAGAGGTATAGTACCTAACAGTGCTTAATGCAAAGACCTTGGGTCAAGAATGGTTCCATGCTTCCCAGCACGTCTTACACTTTCACAGGACACGGCAGTATTTGCTTGACTAAGGTCCAGCTAAAGAGCGAAACGTCATACTACTGAAAGAAACACAGAGCTGGAGGAAGCCGACTATCAGAACTCCTGAATCCAAGATAGCCATATATCAAGCCACAAAGGCTTTCTCCACCAATATAAGACTTATATCTACCAAGGACTCATTGAACTAAGGCAAGATGTTTCTAATATAGTCAAGCTCTACGTTGACCATATTGTAGGACCAAGAACCTTCCCTAAATGCTAGCTCTACATTAGGAGAGCTCAAATGCCACATTTTGTACTTTTGAGCCAAGCAAAACTCAGTGGCTGGTCCCTAACAGCTGGGTTGCACTATGGATTTGGGTAGGGATGTTTAAGCTTGATCCAAATTTTGTCTGAAAGTTTGGGAAAATCATACCACCAATCACCAGCCTTCTTCCAGACAGGAAAAAGGAAGTGCATCACTCATTAATCGCTGTCTGGGAAAAGGCTGGTGATTGTCGGAAAAATACTGCAACCGTACCTGAATCTGAAGCACAACCTACTGAACTGAAATGGAAAGGCTTGGTAGCCAAGGGCATAACAAGTATCTATGAGGTCCTATTGAAAATCTTAGAAAAAAAGCCTTCTCTTTGAGATGACTGCCAAGAGCAACAAGTAGGGGGACACAAACATTATCATAACTATGGTTATTGCTTTGTCACTTTGGACTTTTCCTCCTGGCATCTTAGTGCCCCTCATTTTAGATATCCATAGTCTCTTTACATCCTCTTCTTTTCCAATAGCAGTAATGGTGGGATAACATCTCGCTTTTCTTTATGTGGCAGGTATCCATTTGGGTATTGGGGGAAAAAAATGCAATGTAGCCTAGGTCAACCCATGTAATGTGATAGAACAAACATAGTGCTATTTGGACCACGTTTGCTCTATTTGCAGACGGTACACACTTTCTGCGTGGGACACAAAAGCGTGGTAAACTAAGCTTGTGTGTCCCGCACAAAAAGTGTACAGGCAAATGCTGCAAACGTAGCCCAAATAGGACTAGGTTTATTATATTAAACTATATGGGCTGGCTGTAGCTATGTCACGTATTTGATGGGGTACCTTCCCCCGCCCTCCCCGATACCCTGACAGATACCTACAATGTACAGAAAAATGAGGTGTAAGCCGACCCTAATACATACATGAGGTTACTTTAAGGGTATGTTCACACAGCGTGTAGAATCAGTTTTTTGGATCCGATAAATGCATTAAAAAGCACTGTGTAAATAGTATCCAAAACGCATTCAACAAGCAGGTGCGTGTTTGGATGTGTTTTGGCTGAAGCAGAAATGCACCCTATAGTTTAAATAGGGGTCCTGCTGAGTCAAACGGATCAAGAATTGACATGTCAATTCGTTGAACGGATCAGAAAGACGCAAGTAAACACGCATCGGTGATCACTTGTCTGAACGCCGATGCATGTTTACATTGAAAGCAATGTAAATCACACTGCACATTGTTAGATGCGTGTTTGGGTCCAAGCACACATTTAAAAACATATCCCAACACAGAGTCAACACGTCATGTGAACATACCCTAACAGTAGACACACAATAACTCAGCGGCTGGGCATCACGGGTGGTTTCTTTGCCCTTAATCCATGCATAAACTAGGAAGGCCAGTTAATTTACAATACAACCACGGGGTGAAGCTAGGCCTCACTGGCTGCCGGGTGCCACACCATTTGTCATGGTTGGTACCACTTTAGTCATGCCCTTGACAGATTTTAGGTGATCATCCCTTTTCGCCACACCAAATTACTGCAAGCCTCTTCCAGGAGCAGAGAGTAACACTTGAAGCCAGAAAATTCTTTTTTGCAAGACTTTGTCTGCCAGCTTATTTCTTTTCTGGAATACTACTTATCCATGTATTATGAGCAAAAGAGATACAGGTTTCTAATTCCATGTTAAAAAAGTAATCCAGACAAAAAAATAAAAAGCCTCACCGTCTCACACGTAAGACATCTGGTTTCATTAGTCAATGTTCCCTGAAAGATCTCGTGTACCCAGGTGGGGTCTGGTGTGCTGTTATTGTTCTCATTATCAATGTTTCCATTGGGTATCCGGCCATTTTGTTTTTCCTGCTTTCTCTCTTCTTGTAATATATCAGCTATCGTGTTAAGCAGATAGTTTAAAAATTCATGAGCATCCTGTTGCATGTAGTTGTCAAAAAGCTCTGGAAAAGAAATCAGACTGGTGCTATAGAAATTCTCAAATAATTTGGACACAAATCTTATACAACATTAAAAAGGTTGTCCGAAATAAAAGGACAGTTTTTGTTTTTCCAGAAACAGAGCCACTCTGGACCTTGGCCTGGACTTGGCACCATTTTCTTTAATGGATCAGAGATGCAATACCAGGAACAGACTTAGGCCGTGTTCACACGGCTTATTCACGCCGGATTTGCGAGCCGATTGCGCTCGCAAATCCGGCGTGAAAAAGGGGGCGGGGGCGGGGCGGGGGCGCTGCCCGCCGGCCCCATAGACTTGCATTATCCACGGCGCGTATTGCGCCTGGATAATGTGCATGTCAGTTTCTCCCCGCCTGGCGGATTCGCCGAGCGGGGAGGAGCGACGGAATCCACTGTTCTCTATGAGAACTGTGGATTACCGTAATGACTCCGACGGATTGGCGCCGTATTGAAGCGCAAATCCGGCGCGGAATACGGCGCTAATCTGTCGGCAAATAAGCCGTGTGAATGGGGCCTAAGAGTGGTGTAGATTCCAGAAAAAAAATGGTCCTTTTATTCTGACCTTGGAAACCCATTTTAGGAGCCAGATATTTTTGGTTAGTTACCAGTGTAAAAAACAGTGCATAAATTGAATAACCATCTCTTACCAAAACATATCCCCTCATGAAATTGGCCCAAAGTTTTCAAATGGGGATTGTCATCCTAGACACTTAAAGACAGGATATGCTATAAATACGATAGGTGTGGGTCCCACTTTTGAGAGCCGTACCAATCTTGAGAATGGGAGTCCCTTTAACCCTCATTCTCACCTACACAGAGTGGAAAGGTGGTTAGGCATCCGTGGCTCGCTCGTTAATTTCAGTGGGAGTTCGGAGTAGAGCAGAGAGAGCTACACATGTGCAGCCCCCTCTCCATTCTGTGCAGCAATAGCACAGGCGAGGATAGGAGAAAAGAGGTAAAAACACAGAGGTGGAACCTTTCACACATTGATGCCAGATTTGGGAGATGGGATTACTCTTTTAGTGCAATTTCCTATTATATTTATAATAGTAGCAATACAGGACCTTGCTTACACAGGTGCTTTACAGGATCCTCTATGGGGCATTTAAAGGGGTTTTGCCATGATCTCATATCATACCTACTGCCTTTCCTCTAGTGAAAGAAAGGTCTATTTATGTATAGAATTGTAAGTAGCTACATTGTAGCTCAGAGGTAAGATTTTTGCTTTATAGCACAAAGGTCCTTGGTTCAAATCCCTGCAGGAATTTAACCTGTGGATTTATTTTTCTCTTTATCAATACACAGACCTCATTGAGGTTTCTTTTTTTTTTATTTGCACTGTTTGACTTATTACTAACTAGTCCAACGTACAGGAGTACAATGACAGCACCCGGGGTTTG
>JAODAL010084691.1:0-10838 GCA_025379985.1 Phyllomedusa bahiana
GGACGGCCTAGTCTTTGTAGGCTCACCCTATTAAATCACTTTTTGTCCCTATCACCACCAGAAACATTAAACATATATACATTTCTGTACAGTGTTTAAAGATACATCAATTCAAAATCCAAACACAGTTATCACTATTCCTGTAGAGTCCCATATAAAGTACTCAAAGGCTCACAGTCCACTGATATGAACACTACAATTTTTCTCTTTCTGTCTGTCCGCTGTCTATGACATCATGACCTCTCTCTATCTCCAACTAAACCTCACTAAAACTGAACTTCTAGTCATCCCACCATCTACTAACCGACCTCACCCTGCTATTTCTCTCTCAGTGTGTGGTACCACCATAACTCCTAGGCAGCAGGCCCGCTGTCTTGGGGTTATACTAGACTCTGATCTGACCTTCACCCCCTATATCCAATCCCTTGCCCGCTCCTGTCACCTGCACCTCAAGAACATCTCCAGAATCCGTCCTTTTCTCACTGTGGAAACAACTCAAACTCTCATTGTTGCTCTTATTCATTCTCGTCTTGATTACTGTAACTCCCTACTTGTTGGTCTTCCTCTCTGTAAACTCTCCCCTCTCCAATCTGTCCTGAATGCAGCAGCCAGGCTTGTCTTTCTTTCCAGCCGCTATACTGATGCCTCTACCCTGTGTCAGTCTCTGCACTGGCTGCCTATTCAGTACAGAATACAACATAAACTCAGCTCTCGCACACATAAGGATCTCCACAGTGCTGCACCCCCTCCATCTCCTCCCTTATCTCTGTCTACCACCCTACCCGCTCTCTCCGCTCTGCTACTGATCTAAGACTACACACCTCACTCATCCGAACCTCCCATGCCCGTCTCCAAGATTTTGCACGTATTGCACCAGTTCTCTGGAACATGTTACCCCATGTGATCAGGCACACTCACAACCCTACAGTTTTAAGTGCACTCTGAAAACTCATCTTCTTAGACAAGCCTATCAAGATCCCTAATTGTCAACCCCCCAAATTCTGTCACACATTCGTCACTTCCTGCACTTTGGCACCCACAGGCACTTACCTGTATATAGATGTAATGGTTGGGATGGCAGGTTCATCCGCATTTTATGTATACTACCCCATATTTATTTAACATGGCTGGTCCATTGTAAACCAAGCACTTGTCAGCCTTTGTTTCACCCATACACCCTAATAGATTGTAAGCTCTTGCGAGCAGGGCCCTCACACCGCGTGTCTCATTTGTCAGTAGCTTTTTTATAATGTAATGTCTGGTTTGTCTGTGCTTATACTCTCCAAATTGTAAAGTGCTGCGGAATATGTTGGCGCTATATAAATAAAGATTATTATTATTATTATCCCAAGAGCGGGATAACCCGACATCCCAGGGCTCACGCTGTATTTCAAACACAGAAAGTAACCTTTCTCCTCTTCAACCGTCTCTTCACTCTGGCATAGCCAGACCCGCCATCACCAGAGACGCTGTACTATATTCACAGAGAGAAGCATCACCTGGAGGCACCCAGATCTCTCCATCTCACTCCCTAGAGACATTACAAAACGCCTCTCCTCCAAACAGTTCTTCTTTTCCTATGACACCTCAGCCATACAGAACCCCCAGGAGATCAAAGAAATCCAAAACTACACCAGGGGTTAAAAGGTGCTCAGAAGCGAATCACACAGAAGAGATCAGACTCCCCCCCTCAGCTCTCCTGGCCCATAAATCTCCAGATCATCACTGGACCTCCTCCTCAGAATCACTTTTAGGCCCCCCCGATTTGCAGGCCATGGCATCTTCACAGACCCCGGAGTGGAAAGCCTATCTCAGCCAAATGCCTACCCTCACAGATTACAAAAAGCTGGTAGTGGAACTTAAAGAAGCCTGTAGAGCCGAAATCGTGACAATACGATCTGACCTTAAAATAATTACAGACAGGGTAAATGACCTGGAGGGAGCACATGACACAACCCGAGTATACGTTACAGGTCTGCAATCTCAAGTTACATCCCAGCCCCATATGCTTAGGGACACGGCGCGGCACCTTGAGGATCTTGACAACAGGGGGCGCCGCAACAACATAAGAATCCGTGGCCTCCCTGAAGCATCAGGCGTAGAAGATTTGCGCTCCATTCTCAACCGTATTTTCAACTCTATACTGGGGGAGCCCCACACACACCACATCAAATTGGAAAGGGCACATCACGCTCTGAAACCCAAATCAACAATGAACCAGCCAAGAGACATCATTTGCTGCCTTCAGGACTTTGAAATAAAAGAGAAGATCATGGCCAAAGCCTGAACTCTAAAGTCACTTGAACACGAAGGCACTCGAATCCAACTATACCCTGATCTCTCATGGATGACCCTCCACAAGAGACGTTGCCTTAAACCCTTGCTGGAAGAACTTAAGCGTCATGATATCCCGTATAGATGGGGATTTCCTTTCAATCTAATCGCTGATAAAGATGGTAACTCGGCCTCGCTGAGATCACATGCCGACCTTCAGCGTTTCTGTTCTTCTCTGGCTATCACTATCCCTGATCTTCCGGACTGGGAGCTGCAGCTCCCCTCACCTCTTCCATCAAGAGTCTGGCAAACAGTACCCAGAGATGCCAGGGGTGGAGCCCCAAAAAGACAGAAAGCTACGTCGTTGACCGGAGTCCCAGGACAGCCTACTTGAGTATATTTCTGACCTTAGGGTCGGCCAAAAATGTATTCACCTTCGATGTTCACACAGTGGTGATTACCTTTCTCTTGCCATTAGTTTAGACCGTGCCAGGGTCTAGTTATATTCTCACATGTATATCTCAGTGTTAATAGCGCATTTTTCTTATGCTTAATCATTGGGGCGATGCTGGGAGAGAGATAGAGCAATTCACCTCCCCTACCCCCTCTCCCCCCTCTCCCCCCTCCCTATTTTTTTTTTTTTGCTTCCCCCTCTCTTCGCACTCGCTCTCCTACCTCCCTTCCCGCCCCCTCCCTCACCCCTCTACTTTTCTACCCTTAGAAGTTAAGACTTTAGTTCCTCTCTTTCTCCTAGCACCGCTCATCGCAGGAACTACTTAAGCCGGGGGAGATCCCGTGAGACCTTGTCACGGTGCTTGACACTTTTCCCCCTTTTGGGAACTGTGGAGCTGCACTGCCACCTCTCTCACTTCCTGATTATCTGTGAGAGAGCAGTTGTGGCTCTCCATTGAATGTTTGTTACTCGAGATAGTTCTCTCATCTTTTTTTCCCTTGCTCCAAGAAATTTGACTTGGGTGGTAATTTTTTGAGGTTGATTCGTTCACCTCGGATAAATGTGTTTTTTTTGTCTCATTTTGTCTGTCCCCTACCTTTTGTATCATGTCTATTCCCTTGGTTACCAGGAAGAGAACCCTAGAAGATTCTGACACCGTAAACACCCTCCATGATGGCTAAAATAGTATCAATCAATGTCAAGGGCCTAAATTCCGACACAAAACGGAGGCTATTGTATGCGGAGCTCAAAAATTTGAAGACGGAGGTGGTGTTTCTCCAGGAGACACACTTCAATAAAGAAGGTAACTTTAAGTTTCTTAAAGGTCTATACCCCACTGCTTATGTCTCATCCCAACAAAAGAAAAAAGCGGGAGTGGCTATACTGCTAGCTCGGGACTGCCCCCTGCAAGTTCAGCGTTCTATAATAGATGAAGTTGGACGTTATATCATACTAATGGGAACATACTTGGGTGCGCCTTTCACCCTCTGTAATGTCTATGTACCTAACCAGGCCCAGATTAGCTTTTTGAATAGAGTACTCAATAAAATCGAGCGCTTGCCCTCCTCCACAGCTATAATCGGGGGTGATTTTAATATGGCATTCTCAGAGACGGCTGACCACCTACGCTTAAAACCAACACCCTCAGATTCCTCCCAGGCTAGGCTTTCCAGGGAATTTAGAAAATTAATTATGAAGCATGACCTCTTTGACTTATGGATAGTGTCCCACCCACAGTACCGCTCCTTTACTTTCTTCTCAACCCAACATAATTCTCACTAGATAATAGACTACTTCTTTGGAAACTTCCCATCCCGAGACGCCTGAAATCCGCTTATATAAACTCCATCTCTTGGTCGGACCACGCCCAAATCACTCTACACCAGCAACCTCATATAATCCCGATCCGGAGTTGTCATTGGCGGCTAAATGAGACCCTAATCAAAAACCCTCAAACAATGGAAGAACTGAGACAACATATTGTGGACTATTTTACCGCCAATGAGAAATCGGTCACATCCCCTATGGTGTTGTGGGAGGCCCACAAAGCAGTCATTCGGGGGTGGTGTATATCTATGGGTACACGGATCAAAAAAAAACAGAAACCAACAGAGGGAAAACCTCCAATCCCAGCTGACAGACCTGGAACTGTCTCTGGCGGCTAGACCGACTAGGGCTAAACTCAGAAAGATAGTAGACCTCCGCTCCCAGCTCAGATCTCTAGCCCTGAGGGGGACTGAGAAACTACTGCTCTATGCCAGACAGCGGTACTATGAAAGGGGAAATAAATGTCACACCTTACTAGCTAAACAGCTTAGAGATGAGGAGGAAAAACGAAGGCCGTACGCTCTGAAAGACGATAGAGGTCGGGTGACATATGACCCAGACCGAATAGGCAAACTATTTCATAAATACTTCTCTTCCCTGTATTCCCTCCCAGACACCCTTCCACGCTCCGAGCAAGAACGGGATAAAGTACTAACAGACTTTCTGTCTTCCTGCAACTTACCAGTGCTAACCGCAGAAGCCACTGATTCACTTAACTCACCAATCACTCCTGAAGAATTGACAGAGGCCCTTAAGGCTGTGTCCCCTGGAAAGACACCATGCCCAGATGGCCTGACTTAATTATACTATCAAGTATTCGCCCCTCAGCTTACCCCCTGCCAATTGCAAGTATATAATGCGACACTTGAGGGCGCCGAGATGCCTACCTCCATTCTACATTCCTATATATCCCTAATCCCCAAACCCAATAGAGATCCCATGAATGCCTCAAATTATAGACAAATTGCTTTGCTCAACACGGATCTTAAACCATACATGCCAACTCTCCTGTGTTTGGCGGGGGGGGGGTCCCACTACTTAGGGTCCCCCCCTGCCCTCCCGGGAGAGCTGGCGGCGGGGGTTCTTTAAATGGCCGCGGCGACAGTGTAGCACTCGTGCGCTACTCGGGCGCCGCCGGGCCGCTCCTGCAGGCGGGTGAAGCGGCCGCAGCGGCCGCTTCACCCGCCCGCAGTCTCACTGTGCAGGGAGGAGGCAGGAGGGATCGCTCCCTCCTCCCTCCTCCCCCTGTATGTCCGGCGCCGGTGTGCGCTGTACATACAGGTCAGCGGCGCAGGGGAAGTGACGCGCGGCTGCACTCACTTCCCCCTGCGTCGCTGAGGAGATCGGAGATGTCCGGAGCTGCAGGAGCCTGGTGAGGTAAGTGGCTTTTATTATTTTATTTTTCTTAGCTATAAGGGGGCTCTACCTGGCTAACAAGGGGCAATACCTGGCTACAAAGGGGGCAATACCTGGCTAATAAAGGGGCAATACCTGGCTACAAAGGGGGCAATACCTGGCTAGTAAAGGGGCAATACCTGGCTACAAAGGGGGCAATACCTGGCTAGTAAAGGGGGCAATACCTGGCTACAAAGGGGGCAATACCTGGCTACAAAGGGGGCAATACCTGGCAACAAAGGGGGCAATACCTGGCTACAAAGGGGGCAATACCTTAGTAAAGGGGGCATACCTGGACAAAGGGGGGCAATCCTGGCTAAAAGGGGGAAATACCGGGCTACAAAGGGGGGCAATCCCTGGCTAGTAAAGGGGGCAATACCTGGCTATAAAGGGGGAATCCGGTACAAGGGGGCAATACCTGGCTAGTAAAAGGGGAAATACCTGGCTAGTAAAAGGGAATTCCTGGTAAAAGGGGCAAAACTTGGCTAGAAAAGGGGGGCAATACGGGCTAGAAAAGGGGGCAATATGGTAAAAAGGGGGGCAATCCGGGCTTAAAGGGGGGCAATACCTGGTATAAAGGGGGAAATTACCGGGTACAAGGGGGCAATCCCCTGGTAGTAAAAAAGGGCAATACTGGCTAGTAAAGGGGGCAATACCTGGCTACAAAAAGGGGGCAAAACCTGGCAAAAAAGGGGGCAACTACCTGGCTAAAAAAAGGGGGGCATCACCTGTAACAAAGGGGGGCATCTATTGGTACAAGGGGGCATTACCTCCGTAAGGGGTACTACCTGGTTTTGGGGGTACTCCCTGGCTAAAAGGGGATTACCTGGCTTTCTTCCAAAGCCGTTCTGCAGTTGGGCGAGGGGTGTGGCTTTTTGAAGGGGCGTGGCACACAACAAGATGGGCGTGTCCCTGCAAATTCTTTGCCGCGGGGGCTACACCGCCGCCCTATTCAATCTCCTGCTTTTCCTTTTCAAAAATTGGCCCAAATATGTTTAAAATATTCACAAAAATATTACAAACAGATTAGAACGTGGCTACCACATCTGGGCAAAAGGCCAGGTGGGTTTGTTTTGGGGAGACAGGGGGGGGACAACACCAGGGAAAAATGATTAGCCCAATTGATGCGGTCAATGGATGGCAAATCGGGTTTTTTTGGGTTTTTGATGCGAGAAAGCTTTGACCGCCCCGAATTGGTCCCATATGATTGTTTCCCTATAGAAATTTGGTATTCGGGCCCTTTCTTGCAAACAATCAGGTCTTTATTTTAAGCCCCCCAGCGGCCCTTAAGTACCCGGGAGCCGTCACTTAATAAAGCTCAAAGGAAAAAAGGAGGGGTGCCCCTATCCCCCTTATATTTGTTTCTTTGCATTGAGCCTTTGCATCGGGGGATTCGCATGAATATAATATTTAAGGGGAAACCCCATTAGAGATGTTAATTCAAATTGTCCCTATTTGCAGATGATATCCTGCTTCCTTTCTTCGCCCCCAATTTCACTCCCTAAATTTTCAGGCCATATTGGATAGGGGTTAAAAATTATCAGGTAAAAATCAACAATGTAAAACCGAGGCCCTTCCAAAAATATTTGTGGAGAAGACTTGTCCAACCTAAAGGCCAATTTTAATTACCAAATTTTTTTCCAAATTTTTGGAAAAACTATTTTCCCTTAAAAAACCCAGGGGAAAGGGGGTTTTACTGCCTTTTATGCGGCCGTATATAACAATAAATTTTTCCCTTACCAAATACTCTGAAATCAAAAGATCCCCTACAAAAAATGGGGTAAAGGGTTTCCCTTCTTTCCCTTTGGGGGAGGGGGAAGGGAAACTTTGACCATTAAAAAAGAATTTTGTTTGCCAAAAAAGCTATTCTATTTGGGAAACCCTGCCTATCCCAAAAACCCCCTTTAGGGGACTTAAGGCTAAACAGCCTCCTTTTTTGGGGTTTATCTTTGGGCTCCCCAAAAGGCAAGGAAAATTAGGGGAAAAGGGGTGTCCTGCTGGGGGGGCAGGGCGAGGGAGGGGCTTGTGGGGCCCAAAATCCATCAAATTTTATTGGGGGAGCCCAATTCGTTTGAGTCCCCCCTTGGGTTTCCCTTTATGGAACATTTCTTGGGAAAGAAATTTGAAAAAATATGGCTTGCCTATTTCACCCCCCAATCATTTCTTTGGGATCCTCTGGGGTACGCATTGATCGCCCACTTTTGGGCCCAATCAAATTAACTTGAGCGATATGGAAAAACTGCATGAAAAGGTTCAACCTCTGAACCTCTGCTCTCCTTCCTCGCCTATGACCTCCTTCCTCTATAACCCAATGTTCCCCGAGGGTATGGGTGGTATGGCCTTCAGACCTTGGTTTGAGCAACGTCTCTTCAGATTTGCAGATATTGTTGATCGTCGCTCTAGGCAAATTCTCCCTTTTCAAATATTGAAAACAGAACACCAGATTCCGGAGAAATGTCATTTTTCCTATATACAAATATCTCATTTTATGGCCTCCATACTGCAGTCTACAAGGGTCTCCCTCCCAACTAGGTTTGAATTACTCTGCAGGACCTGTACCTCGACTAGAGGCTTGATATCTAGCATCTACACTTTGCTGTTAAACCCATTCCCAGATATACCCCCTGAACATCCATATATGTTAAAATGGGAAAGACTTCTAGGCAGAAAATTCTCTCAGGAGGAGTGGGAACTCATGTGGAAGAGGGCGGCCCAATCCTCACTTTGTAACACTTACAAGGAAACCAATTTAAAATACTTATGTTTTGGTACCACACCCCGTCTCTCTTGCACTCGTTTAATCCCACTGTTCCTGACTCATGCTGGCGTTGTAACGAAAAAGCCGCCAATGTCTTTCATATTTTCTGGGACTGTAAAATGGTTCGACAGCTCTGGGTGGATATGGCAGGTTTTGTTAAAGATATGCTCGACGTGCAGTTGACTCTGGAGCCCCATATCTGCCTATTAAATTTTTTTCGACAAAAACGAATAAGCCCACCCAGAAAATGGTGTTGTATATTTTGACAGCAGTAAAGTGTATGATTGCCTCATATTTGAAACGCAGAGATACACCGAGACTAGAAGATGTGTATCGCCGCCTCAAGGATATTTGAGCCCTAGAACATTTGACAGCCATGCTAAATATGGGGTTGACAGCTTCCACTTGATAGGGGATATTGGGGATACTATGTAATGTGCATAACATCTAAACATTAAAAACCTTTGTAATTCACTAAGATGGGATTCTCCCCCCTGCTGTAATATCATACGTCCCACCCTTTTTTTCTTATGTGTGTGTTTTGTTGATTTTTTCCTACCCTCTTGAGGGGATCTTTTTCTGGTTATTCCCAAAATGAAACTCTTGTTAGCGTTTTTAAAGGGTTAACATATCTTAAATGAAATTTTAATTTTTTACATCCCGGGTTTTGGTGCATGGTTTGGTTGTTTGATGCCTCTGTAATATGGATGAATTGATACAGTTTGTTTGTATGCGTTTTAAAAGTTTATGAAATTTCAATAAAAATTACAAAAAAAAAAAAAAAAAGACCCCCCCATCCAAAGGGTCTGCGCATACCCATTTATTGGCGAACAAAAAAACCATTTCTTATTAGGGGAAAAAAATTCCCCAGAAACCCAACATGCTAAAAAATATAACTTCCCCATACTGTGGGAATTAAAGCCCCTTTCCATGGAAAAAAAAACCCCTTCCCCATAGGTAGGGAAAAATTTTTAAAAAAAATGATCTTTTCCCCTAAAATTCTATACCTCTCAGCCCCTACCAGTTATCTAGACCAAAAAAAAAGAAAAATAGGATCAATAAACAAGCTATTCACCTCCTTATATGGACAATCGAAGCCCCAAAGGTGGCTGACGGTGTTAACCCCAACCCGGGGAAATGGGGGAATAAACTTCCACAAATACATAAATAACCCAGCTCAAACTTAGAGTGATGGAGACTGGCTGGTGGGATCGGAAACTTAGAGACTCTGAATGGACCAACAATTTTGTGACGGGATATCGCTTTTTAGTCTTTTTTCATCTTTCTTATGGCTCTCTCTCCCAAGAGTAACTCAAAACCCCCCTGATAATGGCAGCCCGGCGCACATGGAACAAAGCGTGACAAAAAACTAAAACTTAACACACAGTCTATTACTCCTACCATTATTACACACCCAAATTTCAAGGGGGGGAAAGCCCCTAAAGGATCAAACTGGCACGATCGGGTATACGAACGTAGCGGACTTTATAGTAAAAGCCGGGAAAAATCTACTTCTTTAATAAAGCAAAGAGTTTCCGTCCTGGCCAATCCCTTTTCTCCCTTCAGGCGTGTAGTTATGCAGAGAGGTAAGGGGAAAAGGGGGGGAGGGGGAATGGGATAACCCCCTTCCTACGAATCACAGAGAAAGCAACGCACAAAAGGGACTGATTATAAATACTACAATTGGATCCAAACCCCCACTGGATACTCCAAATCACGGGAGGGTAGCATATTGGTTGGCAAGTAAGTCCCAAACACCCAGCCCTTTGTTAGTTCTCTTTCCCAGGGCGAAGCTTTTGCCCTCCTGATGTATGGGAAATGTCATTCAAAATCAACATGTTTTTACCCCCAATCGAGGTACTTTATGGGACACTCTGAAAAAACCCCGCTTGTCTAAAGTGCAAATTTCCCCACATGCGACTTTTTTACACTGTTTGTGGACCTGCCAAAAAATCAAGCTTTTTGGTCAGGGTGCGGTCTTTACCCTCAGAAAACCCCTACCACAGGCCCAGAAAGAATTTGGGTCTCTTTGGTTTTCCTCCCTGAGGAATTTCCTTCTCAACGTAACCCTCAAAAACTTTAGTTTACATGGGGCGGGGGCACGAAAAAAAATTTTTGTATGGATTCAACCCCACCACCCAACATGAAAATATTTTTAGAAAAGTTTAAAATTTTCCGAATGGACGGGAGAAAAAAACGACCAAAAAGAGCAGAAGACACAACAATTTTTTCAGGTGTGGACAAAATTTATTAAAATCCTTCCTGCACATATCCAGATAAAAATTTAAAATTTTTTCAAACTTACCATTTGGTACTTAGTGAATGATCCAATGAACTAAACGGGCGAGGGTGGGGTAATAGAGGGTGACTTCTTGGATCGCGGCGGATGTCTGACCCACATGCGGAGTATCTTCCCCCTCCCCCCTGTATGCATCTCCCTCACCTCCCCCCCCTTCCCCACCATCCCTCTCCTCTCTCACCCCCCCCCCCCTTTTGTTTGGGTTTTAGTTACTGGCATGCCTTTTGGCCTATACATATACTCGCATAAATATGAACAAAGAATTTAATTCGAGGAGAAAACTCCTAAAAGAGGAAAAGGGAAAAGTAGGTTTGGGAAACAGGGCAGCAGAA
>JAODAL010084692.1:0-10838 GCA_025379985.1 Phyllomedusa bahiana
AAAAAAATCGTTGCAGGGGGTAAAAGGGGGTGACTGTAAATATCTCCTTTGTGATGGTGGATCCTGTGTTATCTATTCGACACTGGTGTCTCCTTTCAGTTTTGACCCTCTTTGTGCTGATAATGAGCAGACAACTGAAAAATTTCTCTACAGAACGGGAATGTCTATTATTAGGCTTAGTGGCCAAAGTGAAAACTGCAGAACTTAAAAATTATTTAAAAATATTGAAGGATATATAAAATTAAAAAAAATAACCAAAATTTCTTTAAAAATGTGTTGAACATAAAAATGTGAGTTAAGCAATAAGTCATTTTTGATCACACATTATTTTTAAAAACAGGAACAAAGCCCCCACAATGTAAAAGTGCTTCAAGTCAGGAGTTTACCAAATGCACAAATGTTGAACATGTGAGGAGCAACATCCAGAGAATGCCAACTCTTCCATCCAATAATTATAAATGAAAAGCTGCCATTCCTGTCATTCAGGATGATTTTTTAGGTAAGAGAACTATAGGATGCTGAAAATATCACCTGCACAAGACCCTTATAACTATCTTGATCATATTTGGCTCTTCATCAGTCATTTGAACAAATTAATATAATAAAAGATCATAACTCTCCATGGAGTAATAGACCGAGCATAAATACCAATAAAAACTGAGTCAAAGAAATGCATAAAACCTTGATGTTTCCTTTTTACACTTTTTTTGGGTGGCTTAGAAAAACCACTTCTAAAAATGCAGTTTTATTTTTTTCTAGATGTTTTTTGCAATTTTTTTTTAAACAATGTGTTTTTGTACCAGCATTTTTGGTGTTTTTTGTTCATAATTAATTTTTTATAGATCGAGATTTAGTGACTCCTAAAATTGAACCACTTTGATTTGTAATGTAAAAAACACTACAAAATGGAACACGTGTTTTTTAAAGCGAAAAAAATAATAAATCGAGGTTTATGACAGAAAACAGCACAACGGGGCCCAACATCACCACACCTACAGCATGCTGCGCTGGAAAAAAAAAAGGTAAACTGACCACAATCGTACCCAAAGTGAGGAAAGACCCTAACACTTCTGGTAATATCTGGTGCGTTATTTGGACACTATAGCATCACCCGGACTGCTTGCTTGTTGTTTTTTTGGCCCTGTTTTTCTGTATTTGTACCCATTATCTGTCAATCACTACACAGAGATTCTATTAAAATAATGTAATTCGACATATTATGCTCAAGATGTATTCTATTATTTTCATCATTCAATAACTTATGAAGGTCCAGATAGGGGCCAAACTTTTCTTTTTGCCATTTTGGCTCAATTTGAAGCCCTTTCCCTTGGGTCATGTTCCTGTTCTCAAAGGTTAGGCTCTGTCACCCTCTATTTGGATTGCTGACAATACATTTACACTTCTGAAAATTGGTCATGAATCTTAAAAAAGGTGCTCTAAACCCGTTTTAGTACATCTTATAATTGTAGCACTAGATCATAGTTGGCTAAAAAATTTATAGCTTTGTTTCTTAATCATAAGTGCATATTCTTCAACTAAACCTGTGTGTAACACTTTGATAGCCTGAAAACACCTAACAGATATTTCTCTTGACCTCCCCATATATATGCACCCCATGGCTTGGCCAAGCATGTACTTAGAATGAGGAAAGGAGGATGTTGCAGCCAAAAATCCTGATAGTGGATTTTCTCCACTGAGAAAAAAAGAATTGGGCATGTTGAAAATTAAGTGCCCATCCTTTCTACCCCAAAATCTTTCATCGGGTTAGATCTTGGAGGCTCCAAGATGAGGGCAGTATCCAGTCAGGGTCCTGATAAAAAAGGGGCCCCCTTTTGATATGGTAAACAACAGGAATGATTAATGGGTGGGGGCCCAAATTTGCTTTGGCTCGATGGGGCCCTGAAATGGCTGATAGAGGACTAATGGCAGCCCTGCCCAAGACACATTTGATGGTCGCCTGTCTAGCAAGTTCGGCCCCAATCTTAGTCTATGGCCAAATTTAGATTACTGGAGCCAGTGTTACTAATAACATTGACCATATCGCTCGTATACAGTGTAGTTGATGACTTGGTTGGTACAGGAAATCCGTGCACTGGAGATTCACTGCAAAATGCTGAAGGAGAAGCAGCCAAGGACATCACAATACTAATTACTGGCAACCAGACAAACTGTATGCGATGGATACTAGAAAACTTCGCTTCAGAAGAGGCAAAACCTGTGGAATGGTGCTGGGTTGCTCCTTTTATTTTGTGACAAACTAGGTTGATTCAATACATAGTGTATGTGCTTTTGCAGTCACAACCATGGTCATGACTATCCTATTCCTATCTAATTAAGGCATCGGCCTACCACAAATGGACAGTCTTATTCTGATCAGCAGAAAGAGTTCTTCCACACATGTTTTATCGAAATCCGCTTTAGATAAAGGGTTGGCGCCCCACACTAGAAGCGAGCAAATGTAAAAACCCGCTTACCTTTAAAAATGGACAATTCCTATCACATCTCAACAAGATGCAAGTCTTCTGACTGAGCCCCATTAAATCAGTTGTGCCATTTATAGTATCTCCAATACTTTTGAACCGTCTTTCCCCACTTATTTGCCGTTACTCTGACATACTATTCTACAAATTCCAGTTTTATTTACTGCCTGGTTGAAAAAATTTAATGTATTTAGTTAAAACCCGCTAGCCAGAGGGGCGACGCACCGGCAGCAAAAGGGTAGTTTTAAGACAAGGGAGGTAGAAGTACAATGAGAAGAAACCCCCACTTTTTAAAAATGTATTTTTTCAGCCTTAAGGGGACCCTAAATAAATTCTGCACCTTGCCCATTTTTAACCAAAAAAGAACTAGGAGCGAGTGTTGGACGTGGTAAACATCACGGGTGGGATGGAGTGGGTTTTGCCCCGGCTTTTGCCTTATTCTTAGGGGCTTACAATTGGGAAAAGCTTTGTGGCTGACAGGTAACAACATGACATGCTACCGTTCCTGATGCCGTACTAATGCCACCGTGTTTTCTTTAAAAGAAGATAATTTGGGAAAACAAAAATTAAAGTTTTTTTTTTGAAATGTAAGTAAAAAAATAAAGTGTGCAATCAGGGTAAAGCGGAATGGGCTTCCCCTTTACTTATGACAAAAATATTTTGGGTAAGAAGGGTCAGGATGGAGAATGTAGAAACAGCACAAGGAGACGGGGAGCGCACTGCTCACGCTCAGCGTCCTTTTTGTCCTTGTGGGTTCGAAAGGTCTTTGCGGGTTGTTGCTTTGTGACTCGTTCCTGTGTGGATTGAAGAGGACCTTTGGCATGAAAGGACCAGTCAAGCCTAAAGGTCCGGCAGCGTTTTGGGCACTGGGGGTTTGGCAATAGCGGAATCTTTATTCAAAATTTTAAATGGGGGGCAAGTTTTCGGTGCATGAAATTTTTTTCCCTTAAAAGGCCCTGGAAAAAATTTTGGGATCGGTCAATATCAGGCCAAATTTTATGGGGCTACGTTCAGTCAACTTAAGTCAAACTATGAAAAAACCCTCCAAGATTTTGTTTAACATTTTTTTCCTTCATTCAGATAACTTAACGAAGGTCCAGTTGGGCCAAAACTTTTTTTTTTTCCCTTTTTTACCCCAATTTGAACCCCTTTTTTTCCCCCCGGGGGTCATGTTCCTTTCTCAAGGCCCTTGGAAAACCATCTTTTTGGGAAATTGCTGACCAAAACTTTTACTTTTTAAAAATTTTTGGCCCCATGAATAAAAAAGGTGTCTAAACATTTTTTTTCCCTTTTAAAATTTAGTAGCACTAGATCTTATTGGTTTAACAAAAATTTTAGTTTTGGGTTTCTTGATCTAACTTGCATATTCTTAAATTTTTAAAACCTTGTGGTAAATTCGTTTGCTAAAGGAGCTTTTAAACCCAAACCTTTTTAACGGCCCATTTCTTTTAAAACCTCCCCTTATATTTATGCACCCCTTCGATTTTCTTTGTTATATTTTATCTACCAAAAGGGGCTGTCCCATAGTTATCAAGGGTTTTTAATTTTCCCTTTTGGGCCTTTATGTTTAACGCTAATCGTGTAATGGAAAAAACCCCCCTTTAAAGGGACTTCAAATTGATGGAAAATTTGGTTTAATTTGTAAACGCTTTAATCGGCTTGTAGTAGTCTGCATGAAAATTGTTTAAAAGATTCTTGGGTTTACAGCGGGTTCCTGCGAGCCCCAAAACAGCGGGGACTTCCTTTTGTTCAGGGGAACAAGGGGACCTTTTTCAAAAACTAAATTGGACTAACCTTTAAAGACTTGTTGACCCTGCCCCATTTTTAAATGAAATTTTTTCCATCCCCCTTTACCACCTCCAATTGCTTTTTTTTGCCTTTGTTTTTTGGGGGAGGTGTCCAAAATTACCAGCCCCAAGCCACGGGGGGGGCTTGATGACCCTTGATGTGCAACGGCGCAATGGAGAAAAGGGAATGGGTATCGGGAAACTCTGTCGGGGGGCCCAGAGCAGATCTTTTGGAAAATGAAAAACCCAATGAAAAATCATTTTTGCGCGACCCCAAAATTTTCCCTGGCCTGAAGTTTTTAAGGGTTTTCTTTCACCAAGTGAAACAATAAAAAAATTTTGAAACCCTCTGCTCACTCTGCTAAGTAGATTTGAAATCTCCCAAAAGCGCCCCACACAGGGGGGGGGGGTGGGGGGGGGGTTTTGAAAACGCTCCTTTGGGAGCAGTTCTTTTATCGCTTGTGTAACTTTGCTGTGGTCGAGTTGGGCAAAAACTTTGCAAATTTGGGGGCTTTCCCCGGAATTAACGGGGCCCACAGGCAAAAGACAGTGGTCAGAACGGGCCAGTTTTTGGGTTTAAATAGACAATAATAATTTTTTATTTCTTTTTTAGCGCCCAACATATTTTCCGCTCACTTTTAGATTCGGGGGTAAACGTACGGAACATCACAAAATTAAAGAACTTAAGATGGGGCCCACAAGGGGGGAGGCCCGCTCGTGAGAGCTTAAAATTTGAGGGTGCTTGTGGGAGATGAAGGATAAGAAGGGGTTTTGGTTTTAACGATGGTTCCGGGCCAAATTGTTACATAAAAAATGGGGGGGTTTTTACTTAAAATTTTGGGTGAACCTGCCCATGCAGTAATCTATATACAGTTTAAGGGGGCCTGTGATTTCCCCAAAGGGGTTTGGGGGGTGACAGTTAGGTGGTGTTACAGGGGGGGGTTTAGTTTTTTGGGTTTTGGGTTTGGCCCCAGACTGGATGATGTGTTTTCAAGGGCCCCCCTTAAAAAACAAGGGGGTTTGTGAGTTTTGCCTGTTTCCCTCCCGGAGCTTTGTTCCAGAGAACTGGTGAAGGGCGCATGAAAAAATTTTGGGAGACAGCCCTTTTGGGGGGGTTCGGTTAAATTGGGGAATGAAATTGTTAAAATAATCGGGCAGAGCAGGGGGAAGGGGCCCGGGGGGGTTTGGGGGGGGGGGGTAAAACAGAGATGAAGAGGAAATTAGGGAGTGAAAGCACTGTGGAGGGGCTTTAGGGGTAAAGAGTGGGGTTTTCCTGTTGAATCCTGTACTGAAGGAAAAAACCAGTGCAGGGGGTTTTTCACAGGGTAGAGGCAAAAAGTAAAAGCAGCGGGAAAAAGAAAGCCCAACCCCTGGCTGCTTGCTTTTCAGGCCCAGTTTTGGAAAAGGGGGAGAGTTTGCAGAGGCAGACCGAAAAGGGCCAGTAGAAAAAAGGCTTGTACACAAAAAAAAAGGAAGTTCAGGGATAAAAGGGGGCTTTTTGGAAGCGGGTTTTAGAAAACCACACAGTTTGTACAAAATTACTTTTTTTTAAGTCCGCATAAACTCCAAGCTCTAAAAAAACTGAATCCCTACTTAACACCAGAAACCCACCGATTTTTTAAACCCCGTTACACTCCCAATTTATGATTTTTTCACATGCAGGGGTTTAAAAATTTGCCTCCTCCTCCCCCCCCACTGCAAAAAAGAAAAAAATTTTAACCCCTTTACTAAATTCTCCTTTTCAAACCCCAAACCCCCTTTTTGGACGTACCTTTCACTTGGGCAATGACATGCATTTCGGGGGCTACGCCCGGGGCATCATGCTAAACAACAGGTGAAGGTCAACGGAGGCCCCGGGCATTGATGGGAGAGGTAAGTACCTTTTTTCCTCTTTTTTTTTGTACATTTGGGGGGGGAAAAACCTTTTTAAAACCCCTTTTTAATATTTTTGCTGCTGTTTTACGTATTTTTTTTCTTTTTAACATAAATTAAAAAAAAAAATTTAAAGGGCTGTGAACCCTTTAAAAGTTTTTTTTTTCTTTTAACTCCAGTCCCAAAAAACTGGTTATCCCCCCAAAATTTTAATAGGATTAGTTGTGCAGGAAGTCTTTTTAAATTTTTAATTTAATACAGCCTTTTTGCTTTGCAAAAATTTAAAAAAACTTTGCAGGTTTTTATTTTTAAAAATTTAAATTTTAAAAACTTTAAAAAACAAAATTAAACCTTTAACAAACTTTTTTTTCTTGTATCTGACATAAAAGTCTGGGGAATGTATTTAAACCTAATTTCAACAGCAAATTTATGTGCAAAAAAAGACACAAAGAGAGCCAATTGGGGGGGAAAAAATTATGATGCACAAGAACATAACCTGGTTTTTAATGCCCAAAATTTAAATTTCAACGTATTTATCAACCCAAAGAGGAAAACACTAGTTTGTACTTTTTAGGTTATACAGAATTTAAGATTTGCTGTTGAGTTTTGGGACTGGGTTTTCTCTTGGGCATCAATTTTTCAGTCAATACAAGGTCTCCGTTTTCTACACAGTAAATTTCCCAAATGTTCCAAATAAAGGGTCTACTTCAAGAGGGGGGGAGAAGGTTGGGGTTTATCCAAGAGGGTTAGGAGGGAAAATCAAGTCCATAAAACATTTCCCCTTAAAAAACCCGAAAAATACAAAAACAAGTATATCAACCTTCTGGTGGGTCTAACCAAAATTTAATTTTGCAGTTTTCCCCCAAAAATTAAAACTTTTTGGGCTTAAAGGGGGTTTTTCCAAGAAGTAAAAATTTATGTGGGGGAAACTTTGCAAATGAAATAACCATTTTTTTCCCCCTTCCTTTTTATTTTTAAAAAAATTTTGCACCGTTTTTTTTTTTAGCGCTCCTTTTTGTGATCCATTGTTTACAGCTGTATCCGGGTTATGACCAGGCTAGAGCTTTCCCCAGTCCTGGGGCGCACATGGGTCGACATCGCCTCTTCCCCTTTAGGCAGTACTGATGTTTTAAACCCAAAGGGGCTGTATTTTACTCCTGTTTCCCCTTTTTACTTTTTAGTAATTAGTCAAAACCTTTCAAATAAATAAAAAGAAAACCCCAATAAAGGCCCGTTCTTTTATTTAAAAAGGAAAAAAAAAACACAAAATTTGGTTCCTTTCAGGTTTTTTGAAAAAAGAGGACCCTTGTGCCTGGGGCAAAAACTTACCTCTCAGCTTCTAAAAATGCTTTAATAAAAAAACCCCTTTTTTTGGAAAATAAAAAAAAGGAAAGGCCCTGGGGAAGTCATCCCCTGGGTCACATTAAAAGGGAAAAACCCAAAACCCAACCCCCCCCTTCCCGGACATGGCTGAAAAGGGTGGGTTCAGGAGGGGTTTAAATAGATTGTGGCAAAACCCCTTTTTTAAACTGTACAATTTCTTTTTTTCTATGTAATTTTTGATGAGAAAAATTATTATTTTCACTTTAAATCTTCATTCCTTCATTTTTTCAGACCCCATGAATGCCCCCCGCTCTAAATTCTTTGACAATTTTCCCTTTTCAGGACTTGCCCTTTGCCAAAAACATTCTGGATGTGAGGTCTTTTGTGTCCCGGTGCTTTCCCTTTCCCTTTCCCCCAGCTCCATGTATTTTTTACAAATTTCGCCTCCTCTCCCCCGCTCGGCAAATAAGAAAGCGGGGGGGGAGATAACTGACATGTCAATTTTTAGCGGTTTAAAAAACCCTTTAAACCCTTACAAAGCAGTTTTGGGGAAAAAACCCTCCATGGTTTTCCCGTTTTAAAAGAAAACCCCGTCACATTGATTATCCCCCCCCTTTTGGGGGCAGCACAAGCTAGTGTAAAACCCGCTGTTTTTCCGGCGCTGTTTTCCCCTTTTTCGGTTTTGAGGGTGCAGTTTTAGAGCATTAAAACCCCTTTAAAACTTTTTTCATGAGCCGGTGTTTGCCCCCCCCACCAAATGGGAGCCCCGCCCCCTTTTACAGTTAATTTACAAGTTCTAAAATAGTCCCAAAGTAATAGGTTTTTCGTTGAGGTTTGGGGGGGGGTTTTGCCTCAGGTGGGGGTGGATTTAAATGACTGCCCTTTTCTGGCGGGAAAACGGGGTTTTTGAGAAATTAAATACACGAAAAAACTAAAAGACTTACAGAAAAAGGGGACACACGCTGGAAACACAGGTCGGGAAACTGGGCTTTTCCCCTGTCCCGGGCCCGGGGGGATATAACCTATGGACGGGTTTCTTTTAAAGGCTATTTTTCCATTTTTATTTGGGGGCCCTTATTTAGGACTTAAATTTACGTCCGAAAATTTTGGGCACAAAAAAACGTTTCAAATAATGAACTTTTAGTTTTGGGATCGATTCCAATGAAAAAAAACGCCTCGTCTTTCAAATGGGCGTTTTTTTCGCAAAGTATTTGCGGGTGTTTTTTGGCCCCGAAAATACGATCTTTAAATTAATCCCCTGTCACTTATTCAGGGGGTATTTCCCCAACCCGAAAATCCCCATAGTAAGAAGGGGGATTGTTTTACGAGCAAAATACGCGCCCACCCCCCTATGTGCCCATTTTTTTAAAAAACGTTTTTTCTTTTAAGTATTTGCGGAGTAAATACGTCCAAAAATTTTACGCCCCGAAATAACCGTGTGAACAAGCCAAACGGTTTTAAAAACCCTTTGGGATTTTTTCTTTTTTCCCAAACCGTCGAAATTGTACGAGCGGGGAGGGAAAGGCTTTTTTTCCATAGTTCTCTATGAACCCTATGGATTACGTAATTAGGGGGGGGCTTTTCGCTCATTTTTGGCGCAGTTAAACCGTGAAATACATCGCAAAATGGGCCCCAATTTAAACCCCTTTTCTGAACAAAAGCCAAGGGGCCCACAGGGGGGGAAATGCAGTAGAATTTTTAGATATCAGTCTGGATTTTTCTGAAACACCCTGGGGTATGTTCCCCACAAACCTGTGCGGGGGCCGCAAAACGCCATGTTTTTAAAAGATAACCGTCACAAATTTTTTTGCCTCCATGGTTTAAAAACAGTAAAAGGGGAGGGCCAGACATGCTGTTTCCAGCGCTGTGTCCCCCTTTCTAAAGATGCCCCGTAAATTTTGGGGTATTTAATGCTCAAATCTGCAGTTTTCAGCCAGGAGAGTCATTCGAAGAGTCCTTCAGAGAGTCAGGCTAGCCATCTGAGGCTAGCCCCGCCCACCTCAACTGACAAACCTATTACTTTGAATAGGTAGAAACATGTGAATAACTGTCAGTGGGCGGGGCTAGCCTTTGGTCGGTGGAGCTAACACCTGCTCATGAATAAGATTTGAGGGGTTAAATGCTCTAAAACTGCAGCATCTTACAGAATAAGGGACACAGCGCTGGAAACAGCAGGTCTGACACTAGCTTGTGCTGCCCTCAGCAAGGGGGGCATAACTATGTGACAGGTTCCCTTTAAAAGAACGCATTGATCAGCGCATTCTTCTAAAGCGCAGCCGGAGCCAGCCCGCAGCTAGTCCCATTCATTATCATTATCCCTGCCACGTATATGCCGGAAAGAGGTGACAGGTCACTACTTTCTGCCAGCGTTCAATACAAGGCGGGGAAGACGGCAGATAATCATATCTCTCTGCGAGAGCTATGATTGCCGTAATTACAGGACATATTTCGGGGCACATTGCTGTGCAATTACGCCCCGAAATACGCCCTGAAAGACACCGTGTGAACATAGCCTTAGAGTATGGTCACACATCTGACATGGGCACTGATTGCATGTTAGAATCCGCATCGAAATCTGACTGCAATTCTCCTTACATTGTTTCTAATGGAGAAATCACATTACAGTGCACAAAAACACTGATTTTCTGTATTGCGGATTTATTTTCAGCCCAAAGTAATTTATGCAGTGTATAGAGGCTGGAAATCTGCTTCTAAAATCATCATCAATTCCGCGTCCAAAAACCACACTTAGGGCTAGTTCACACGGCTTATTGCCTACGTAATTGCGGGGACAGATTTCGCCCCGCAATTACGTCGGCTGCCGTGCAGCGGGGGCGGGGCTGGGGGCCGGCAGCTCGCCGGCCCCATAGACTATCATTATTCATGGCGCGTACACGCCGTAAATAATGTGCATGTCACTTTCTCCCCCGGCGGCGTATTCGCCGAGCAGGGAGAGGAGACGGAATCCATAGTTCTCTATGAGAACTGTGGATTACCGTAATGACTGGGAAATCAGTGCCAAAATCATCCGTGTGAACGAGGCCTTACTGGTGTGGATTTTGATTGTAAATACTACACTGATTCAGTGCTGAAAATCAGCTGTGTGACCCTACCATACCATGTGTTACCAAGAAGTTAAGTACCTGTTTAAAATCTGAGTCTTTTCCGACCATAATCTGTAGAATGTAGATGACTGGATCGCCCTTCATTGGAGTCAGAGACTCCCAGATGACTTCACACGTGTGATCATTTATCCGGTCTATCCGTGGAGCTGGCAAGTAAACGCATGCAGGACAAAGTGACATTAGTTGTATGTAAAGAAAATAAATTAGAACAGTCTTTCATAATATTAAGAATTCAGCACAAATATGTTTAT
>JAODAL010084693.1:0-10838 GCA_025379985.1 Phyllomedusa bahiana
TCAGAAAACCCGGTACGTGATAGTCACATGGAGGGGTTGCTTCGGGGTTTGGGTCGGCAGGGTTATTTGAGCCTTTTAAATAGTAATAGTTTTTGGTCTTGGTTTTGTTTGGGGGTATTTTTAGTAACAATCATTCGTCTGGTAGATTTTTTCCCCCCATGTTCGGTTTTGGGTTTTTCGGGGTGAATGTTATTTAGGGGTATTGCAAATGTCAAAAGGAAAAGGGGGGCGATTTTGGGAAAAAGTAAATTTGGTTTTAGGGCTTTTTCATTTTGCAGTTTGGGTGCTTGAAAGGGGATGGGGGGAGCTATTTGGGAAAGTGCCCGAAAATTAGTGCAGCACCCCGGCCCCAAGGGGTGAGGGAAATTTTGTTGTGTGTTGGGGGGGGATTTTTTGAGACGGGGGGGGGGGGCGCCTTTGGGTGTACTCGGCCCAGGGGGAACCCCAAAATGCCCTTTT
Organism: Phyllomedusa bahiana; assembly: GCA_025379985.1. Lineage (NCBI taxonomy): Eukaryota > Metazoa > Chordata > Amphibia > Anura > Hylidae > Phyllomedusa > Phyllomedusa bahiana. Next base: position 460 of record JAODAL010084693.1, read on the forward strand.
TCCCGGGCCCTGGTTTAAACCCCCAGGGGGCTTTTTCCCTTCTAATTCGTACGCCGTAGGGGAATCACAACAATCCCAGTGGGGTTCAACCCCCCGGGTTTTTTTTCCTTTTCCTTCCCCCTTTCCCCTTTTTGTACTCCTTAGTAAAATTTGGTTTTAAAAAATGCCCAAAAAAAAAAAAAACCCTATCAGGGGATTTTCAAATTTAGAAAAAAAAAAATCTAAATGTTTGGTATTTCAGGGGTTTTGAAACTATGAAAGCCTAGTGAAGGGAAGAAATGCTAACCATTCAGCCACATTTTAGTACTCACATAAAAAAGGGCCCTTTTTTTGAGCAGACTGTGAGGAAAGGCCCGGTGATGTCCCAGTCTGCAGGGTCAAATGATATCCCCGGGTTATACAAATCAAAAACACGCCCCCTTTTGAAACACACTTAAAAATGGGGGAAGGGTACCCAACCAGTCCTTTAAATGCCTTTTGTTTTTGGGAAAAAACCAAGTACAGGGGGGGTAACTAAAAAAATCACAAGATTTTTTAAACCCGTAAATAATTAAGCCCCACCCTTTCCCATTTTAATTTAAATGGGGCATCTTCTACATGCGGTTAATGGAGATCTTGAAATGTTTTTTGGGTATCCCTTTGGGCCACAGGGAGAAAAAATGTCTAGGTCAAAATTCACTTTTTTTGCCCCAAAACTAACCCTTTAAGACCCCTCAAAATTTTTCCGAAGGGACTATTTTGAAAAAGAAAGGGGGGCTCAATTTGGGTTTCAAAAGAAAACAGAGTGAGTTTTTAAACCTACACAATTTTTCATACAAGTGGCTATTATGTCTGGAGTTCAAAAAAAGTACACGGACCCTTGTAAAAGCCCCAGATCTGCACAGCAAGTATTTTTTGCCCAATATTGCCCGAAACCAAAGGGCACTGACCTAAAAAAATCATGAAGGTTTTTCCCAAAATTTTTTGCAAAACAATGAGCCCCAAAACCTATATTTTTTTCCCTTTTTTGGGATCCCTTGGTTTTTAAAAGGGGGTAATTTATGTTTTTTTTTTTTCTTTTGATTTTTTTCCCCCAAAATTGGAAAAGGGCAAACCCTTGGCTGCATTTTACTTTCGTTTTTCAAATTTCCCCCCCCCCCAAAAAATTTTCTGCTTGTTTGTTCTTCAATAGGAACATTTTTTGCTTACTTGTTGAGGCTAAAACCAGGGTTTCCGTTTAAATTGATGAATCATGGGTAATTGTGGTTTTTTTGACCGACCCCAAATCAAACCTCCATGTTGCCACAAAATTTTTTGGGGGGGAAAGGGAAAGGGAATAAGGGCCAAAAAATGTATGAAAAAATGTCTAGGTCTAAAATTTTAAATTTTTTTGGCCTTAAAAACCCCAAACAAAAACGCCCCTTTTATTTTTTTCCAAAAACAATAAAAATGAAAGGGGGGGGCTCTGGGTGGTTGTTATGGGCAACAAAGTGGGGAAATTTTTGACCTAGAGAGTTTTCATACATGTGGTCCCCAAAGTGTCTGACATTTTTGAAGATTGCCAATGCTTGGGGTCAGTTGCCTTTTTAGGGTGCAAGTACCGGGGTTTGGAAAAGCCCATAAGTTTTCCCTCCAAGAGATTTAAGGCAGGGAAAAAGGGCCATTCGAAAAGGGTCACTTTTTTGGACTCTTGTTTTAAAAAAAGTGAAAAAGGGGGGGGGGGGGTTTTTTTATTACTTGATTTAGGGGCAAAAATAAAATAGTGTAGATGCCACTCCCCTGCAGCAAAACCATTTTGAACATGTAAAAACCAAAAGGGCTAGTGTAAAAAAATGGTCAAGTCCCAAGAGGATAAGGCTCCTTTGTCTTCCCCTTTTTGTGGTTTTGGGGGTTCCTATTTTTATGACAAAAAAAACTTCTATTTTTTATCATTTGTTACACACACACTATATACCTTGGCAGGGGAAAAAATACCCTACCTGCTACAAGTGTCTTTATAGAGAAAGTATTGAGTCTGTGAAACATAATGTACAATGGATTTTATTAGTAAATCTTTGGGGCAATTGAAATATACCCATCTCAGTAACTAAATTTGATGAAATAGAAAATCTCATTTGCATTCTACAGCTTCATGAAACAAGCAATTTAAGGCCCCTGTGGGCTTGAATAAGTCTTAGTCCACTCATTTTAAATAAAACTTAAAAGATAAAAGGGGTGGACAAAGAGCCATGATTTGTAGGGATATGAGTACGAATGGGGGGTGAAAAAAATTTTTCTCAGTTCCAGGAAGGGGGAAATTTTGCTTTTTTTTCAATTTGAAACTTTGTTTCCTTTAGCGGAGCCTTCTCTGAACCTAAATGACAGAAGCTAAAAATGGCAGAAAAAAGGCCCCTCACAAAAATAAGATACAAAGTGTCCCAATGCAGTATGTATGTACATGAAATGTGGGAATTCTCTCGCTTTCTTGTGTGGTTCCCCCTTTGAAGGGGTTTTCCCATATAGCTGTTTTTATTATTTACATTTTTTCGGGCCCACACTTTTGTGTATGGGTGCAGGTGGTTTTTAGCCAGGGGGGTGGGGGTTTTTTTTGAAACCCCAGGAAAAAGGGGCAAATATGCCCACCCTCCCCCCAATTTAAAAGGTCGAATCTTAAAAAGGGCAAATTCTCCACCCCTTTGACATTTACAAAAAAAAAAAAAAAAAATTAAAGTTACTATAATCGGTATTGCTGGACATTTAAAATATAACATCATTTATCCCGTATCTAAAATTAGATTTTTTTGGGCTTTCACACCCCCCAAAATTGAAATAAAAGTGATCAAAAAGTCCAAAAGTATCCCAAAGTGGTTTCAATAAAAATTACACAATCTGCAAAAAGCCCCTCACTCAAGTCCCCCGGGGGACAAAAAAAGTTTTTTGGGTGCACTTTAAAAAAAAAGAAAATATTTGATTTTTACAAATTCTAAAAAAGGGTGAAAACCCTTTACAGGGATCCCCCGGGGTTTTGAATCGGATAGGGCTGAGTTTTCTTAAATTGAATTTTTAGTAAGTCGAACAGGTAAATTTATTAAATTTAACTCCAGCACAAAATTTTTTTTTAATTTTTGGATAGGCGGGAAAAGGGGTTTTTACATTTTTTTTGGTCTGTGCCCCGTTAAAAGATTTCACCTCATGTGCTGATGTGGCATGCGGGAAACTTTTCTTTCCCCACAGCTCTATTGCTGGGGAAAAAGACTACAATGCCAACCCCCCATGAGTCTTCATTTGTAACAAGGGGATATGAAAGTTGGAAACAGTGTAAGGGGGGATCCCCTGTATTTTGGTATTCCCGGACTTCTATCAACCTGCAGAATACAAAAAAACACATTAATCCCGAAGATTGAATGTGTAGAAAAAAAACCTTCAAAAGTATTTTTACTTTTCACATTTCACCTCATTTTAAAATTTTTTCGTTTTTTCCCCATTAATTTTTGGGAAGATAGAAAGTCCATCTTTTGCTGTAAAATAAAAAGCCCTCATAGTCTTGTACAGGGGAAAAAAATAAAATAAAATCGGGCTCTAAAAGGTGGGGACGGAAAAAACGAAGACTACATATTATTTTGTGTGGGGGTTAGGGGGTTAAAATTATTCATTTTTCTGTGACTGCAGCAGCAAATGAAATGCAGCAGCAAGGCAGTGATGGCGAATCTTGAGAGCCCACGTCTTAACGAACCCAAAAACCCTTTTTGGGGTCACAAAATACTAACCAGTTTTAACCTGAAATTTGAGGTATAATGCCCTTGTTCCCCCATAGAAACCAACCCGAGTGCGCTTTTTTTTTTTTTAGTGCAAATAGAAGGAAATGAAAGCTGATTTAGGTTACGTGGGCTGATTTTTTGCTATGGGTAACAAAAACAGATTTTTAGACATTATGGGTTTAAAAATATAAAATACATACACATGTGGTTTATACTGTATATTGCAAAAAATGAAAGCATGTTTTAAATTTAATTATTATAAAAAATATTATAATATAATAATAAAAAACACACCCCAAACCCGGCCACTTTTATTATACCCTGCTGTAACGGATTGGACCCCCTTTTGCCTTCAGAAAATGCCTTTCCCCAATTTTCGGGCATAATTCCCCAAATGGCAAACGATGCTCAATGGTACCAAGGGGCCCAAAAATGCCCAAAAAAAAAATTCCCACACCATGACCCTCCACCCCCACCTGAACCGTTGATACAAGGCAGGATGGACCATGCTTTCATGTTGTTGAGCCAAATTCTGACCCCACCATCCGAATGTCCAGCAAAAAATCGAGACTCTCAACGGCAACGTTTTTTCCAATTCTACTTCCAATTTCGATGAGCTTGGGCAAATTGGAGCCTCAGTTTTTTCCTGTTCTTTAGCGAAAGGATGGCACCCGGGTTTGGTCTTCTGCGCTGTAGCCCATCTGCCTCAAAGTTCGCCCCTACGTGCGTTCAGAGATGTCTTCTGCCTACCTTGGTTGTAAAAGGGTGCTATTTTAGTCACTTTTCCTTTTTATCACTCAAACCAGTCTGCCCCTTCTCCTTTTACCTCTGCATAAAAAAGGCATTTCCGCCCACAGGGCTGCCGTCACTGGATGTTTTTTTTTTTCGGACCATTCTTGTAAACCCCAGAGATGGGTCGTGCGTGAAAAAACCCAGGAAATCAGCATTTCTGAAATACTCAGACCAGCCCTTTCTGGCACCAACAACCATGCCACGTTCAAGGCACTCAAATCCCCTTTCTTCCCCTACTAGCTGGGTTTAAACGAGGAATTGCTTGACCATGTCCATCCTAAATGCACTGATTGCCGCCATTGTTTGGCTGATTAAAATTTTTAAGTGTTAACGAGGCAGTGGCCCGGGTTTACCTAAAAAAGGGCCGGTAGTGTTTTTTTTCCCCAGCTTGTGGAGCCCTCCAGCATTGTCCGGCCCGGAGAGTTAACAAGGAAGAGTTGGAGGACCCCACACTCCAGGAACAGCATGGGACTCATTATAACTGAGGGCCCCCTCTCCTATCTATTCTTACATGTTTGTGTAGGGAGGGTGTCTCAGTTCCAATTTTTAAAATCCCTGTATTTCAGCCCCAGCTCTCTGCACAGTTTAGGTTTAGGAGCTGGGCTATGGCACACAGGGAGAAAGATGAAGAACATAATAGAGGCTCCCGGGGCACAGCTCAGGACTACAGGGGCTGGCTGCCCCCTTTCCTCCCGTCCCACTGGGGCAAGGAGAGGTGATCTGAAAGTTGCTCGACCCGGGTCCTTTCAATCCCCAGAAGAGTGAAAGGGGGAGGGGCGCTTATGTAGTAGCAGTAACAAGCATATGGCGCTGTTTAGCCAGACGCTGCTGCACAGGCTGCCATCAGAAATTTCAGGGCCCCCATACAGCTGAAGCGTCTGGGGGCCCCCCAAAAACCCGCCCCCATTGCCCCGCCCCCAACAAATCACTCACCCGATGAAAAAAAAAGCAAGTGCGCCATTATTTTTGAATTTTCAGTTTATCAATATTTTGTGGCAGTACTATACAAGGGGGCCCGAAATACCGCCACATGATCACCACATGTCACCCCTATTATGTTACTGACCAAACCCGAAAACCCCCGGCCATATGGCAAATAACAAATATCTAAACCATATAATACCGCCGCATATCACAACCATAAAAGTACTGAACAATACCACCGTACTGTTAGTTGAATATGATTCATAAGACCGATATTACAGGGAGAGTTTACAGGTGTACACAGTGCATTACATTTATTTGACATCTTGTCTGACCAGTCGTTCATTTTTCCTTCTCTTCTCCATTCGGTCCCGACTAGACGACTTAAGTGGTGCCCCCGCACAGCTAGTGCCCAAGGGGGAGGGGGCACTGGGGCAGAGTGGGCTTCAAAAGGGGCCCCAGAGCTCAGAGGGATCCTGCACGCTAGGGCCCAGGGCGCTGGCGCAGGGGCTTAAGAGGCGCCCCACACAGCTGGTGCCTGGGGGGTGGGGGGTGGGTGACCCAGGGTTTCAGGTGGTGTCCCGGGCTGTGGAGTCGGAAGTCGGTGGCTATTTTGCAGGAGTCGGAGTCGTCAAAAAATGGTCCGACTCCGACTCCCAAAATATATAATTAGTTGGTTCAGTTAGTTCGATGCAAAGAGCAAGAGGAATTGGGTCCGGCCAGTGCTACTGCTCCCATATCTTCAGCCTCATCACATGAGGAGGTAATTGATGACATGGAGCAGGCAAAGCGCTGCCCCCAGGGGAAAAGATTCTGCCCCCAGGGCAAACAGATTTCAGCAAAATGTTTCCCCTGCTTTCAAAGAAGTAGAAGATCAACCATTCATCAAAACTGACTGTGGCTGACACAATTCCTTTATACCCGGACATTGTTAGAGATGTTGCCCCTGTGGTCACCGCTTTCCCCCAACCCAAGTTAGTGTAGAGAGGCCGTTCTCTAGCCTGGAAATAATGAGATCAGATGTGAGGTCATTTATGCAGGATCTGATGGAGGCAATACTATATTTTTTTTGTGTCCTAAAGTCATGTCCAATAAATATATTTTACACTGACAAGCAAAATGGTAACAATGTTTTGAACTTGTGACTTTTAGGCTCCATACCGGACCATCCACTACAGCTTTGTACATGAGGCTATTGTAATTTTATATACAGTCGTCTTACCTATCTTATACATAAATGTGACTTGCAAGTATTTAGCATCTGCTTAGTTCTGCAGATTCTTTCCTGTAACTGCATTGTTACTGTTTTTCTCTTAAAAATCAAAGTGTTAATTTTTATTATTTTGTTAGTATTTGGTGAATCCACCTTTGGCTTTCAGCACTGCCTGAATCCTTCTGGGCTCTGCATCAGATTCAAGCATATCTTGACCAAAATCTGATCCCAGGTCTTTTCTCCACATTCCCAATGTTGGTGCAGACTGGATACAAATACAGCTTTTTCTTCAACTCTACCCACAAGTGTTCAAAAGATAAAACATTGTTACCCTTTGCTTGTCAGTGCCCTTTTCCCTACCTAAATAGCTTGATTATTGTATCATAAGGTGATAAACAGCCTGATGTTACCAATTTACTACAATAAAGCTATTATTTAAACATGCGCCATGTATGAGGGAGTCAGGAGTCGGGAGTCGGAGGTTTGGGAAATTGAGGAGTCGGGGCTTCGGCTTGCCGACTCCACAGCCGGAGGTTTTGCTTTGGGGGGGGGTGGGGTTCAGAGGGTCCCCATGGGGAGGTGCCCGACACAGCTGGGGCCCAGGTGGAAGCACTGGGGTAGGTGGGGGTTTCAGTGGGGGGATACTGGGTCAGGGTGGGCTGCTGAGGGGCCCCAGGGCTTCAGGGGCCCCAAAACAGTTTTGGGGGCCCGGTGGGGGCCCTAGGGCAGGTGGGGGGCTTCCGAGGGGCCCCAAGGGAGGTGCTGGGGCAGGGTGGGCTTCTGAGGGGCCTCAGAGGGGCCCCACACCGCTTAGGCCAGGTGGGGGCACTAGGTCAGCGGGGGGGCTTCCGAGGGACCCCAGGGGGGGGTGCTGGGCAGGGTGGGCTTCTGAGGGGCCCCACACAGATGGGCCCAGGGGGAGGCACTTGGGTAGGTGCGGGTTTCAGTGGGGGGTGTGGGGGAGGGTGGCGCTGAGGGGGCCCCACACAGTTGGGGCCCGGTGGGGGCCCTAGGGCAGGTGGGGCATTCAAGGGGCCCCAAAGGAAGGTGCTGGGGCAGGGTGGCTTCTGAGGGCCCCACACAGATGGTCCCAGGTGGAGGCATGGGTAGGTGGGGGTTTTAGTGTGGGGGGGGGGTGTGGGGGCAGGGTGGGCTGCTGAGGGGCCCCACACAGATGGATCCCAGGTGGAGGCACTGGGGTAGGGGGGGGTGTTAGTGGGGGGTGCTGGGCAGGATGGGCTGCTGAGGGGCCCCGGGGCTTCAGAGGGGCCCCACACAGTTGGGGCCCGGGGGGGGCCCTAGGGCAGGTGGGGGGCTTCCGAGGGGCCCCAAGGGGAGGTGCTGGGGCAAGGTGGGCTTCTGATGGGCCCCACACAGGTGGGGCCCAGGGGGGGGCACTGGGGTTGGGGGGGGTTTCTGGGGGGGTTCTGGGGCAGGGTGGGCTTGACCATCACACAATGTGAGGGGGGCGCGCTCTTAGTCACAGGAGCGCTCGATACAGTAACAGAGCTGCAGCAGCCTCTCACTTACTTCAGATCACTCTGCTCCGTCCTGCGAGGGGATCATCCCTCCTCCCTCCTCTGCTGCCGGCATGAGTCACTGAAGCTCCGCCCACTGGCAGAGAGAGGGAGGAGGGGCGGGTCCATCACAGGATATAGCAGAGGGATCTGAAGTAAGTGAGAGGCTGTTGCAGCTCTGTTACTGTATGGAGCGCTCCTGTGACTCAGAGCGCGCCCCCCCCCTCCCATTGTGTGATGGTCAAGCCCACTCTGCCCCTGTGACTCGGAGCCCGGGCCTCCCTCCTCACACTCTGAGCCGCACGGGCCCCAACGGATACTCGGCAGTGCCGCGGGGCCCGTGTTCTGACTCAGAAAGATAGTTTGTGAAACAAGCGGGCCTGCTTGCATCGGGCCCCTTGTTCCACCGGGCCCCATACAGGAGTACTGGCTGTACCCCCTGTATGGCGGCCCTGGCTGCAGTCATTATATTTTATACATTAAACTACACCCCCTTACTTCCTGGCAGAGGTGGCGCCCTAGGCGATCACCCACCTCTGCCTACCCTGATTTCAGCTCTGCAATTACCTATTTGTAGCTGTGCCTGTGAGAGGGACACTGGTGATGACATTGTCCAAGCAGGATGTCTGGCTATAACTGTGGGGCATCAAAGCTGTATTTGTCATGAGAGGGAGCTCTAAGTGAGAGTGAAAAATGTACATGCTGCCAAGCAGTGGTGTAGCTACAGGGGTTGCAACTACGAGCACGGGCGGACAGGCTCCCTCACCACAAGCTATGTCGCTGGGTCACATAGACCCACTGAGGCAGCGATCACAGACACTGCCTGCATGGCGCAGGCAGCGGCTGAGGCAAAGTGGCCGGGATACACTGTTCCTGGCCGCTTAGCCCACTGAAAGCAGCAGCGCGATGTAATGATGTCATCGCACCACTGCCTGTACTAAGCCCTATACCTTTGCCTAGGCTTGGGACCTAGTAGACACTGGAACTGGCGTCCCGGAGTGGGCATCGTGATGACATCATGCCGCCTGCTCTGGATTCAAAGAGAGATGTTCGATGAGGGAAAGCTGAGGTGAGTATTATTATTATTTTTTTTATAGAAGGGAAGGGGGGGCGAAATACCTATCTACCTGCCTCCCTACCTTAAGGGGGCCCTATATACCTGCCTACCTACCATAAGGGCCCTATCTATCTGCCAACCTACCATAAGGGACACTATCTACCTGCCTACCTACCATAAGGGGCCCTATCTATCTGCCTACTTACTAGACGGGGTCCTATCTACCTACTAGAAGGGACCTTATCTATCCACCTACTAGAAGAGGCCCTATCTACCTATTTACTAGAGGGACATCTACCTACTTACCTATCTACTAGAGGGAGCCCTATCTCCTTATCTACTTACTAGAAGGGGAGCTATGCTGAAGGGGGGCTTTACCTACTTAATAGGAAGAGTCTGCCTACTTATCTGACTATTTTTTAAGGTCTAACCTACCTAAAAGAAGCATCTTACTATCCGCCGGTCTAATTGGGGAGGGGGGGGTTGCGGTATGCAGTGTGTTCCTACCTACTGATGGTACAAATGGGGGTCCAATAATTGCCTGGGGGCACTTTCACTGTTTGGAGTCTAACGTGTTTGTGTGGTAAACGCTACAGGGACAAGTAGTGGCCAGGAGAAGATGTCATGATGGTCTGGAATGGATGAAGAAAGAAAAGAGAGAGAACAACGCTCATCAGATAAGACGTCACCTGTGAGTCCCTAATGCAGGCATCCTCAAACTGCGGCCCTCCAGCTGTTGGGAAACTACAACTCCCATCATTCCCACGGTTATAGATTATATAAATGCATGATGGGAGTTGTAGTTTCCCAACAGCTGGAGGGCCACAGTTTGAGGATGCCTGCCCTAATGTAACTGCACTGTAATCACTTACACAGCTACAGACCCTGTGTACAAGCTGCTATCTACCACTATATAGTCCCCGCATGGTGGTAATAGTGGTCTTAGTGTAATGATTTATATTCAGTAATAGTACGATGGTATTATTCAAGCTATTTATTGTGATAAGATGTGGCAGTATTATTTGTATGTTGATGTTATCGATATCATTGGTCTTGGTATACTGGTTTGGTCACTATGAGTTCTTAGTCCCCTGGAGTCATGAGTAGCTTTAAGGTTTTTAAAAAGATCTTTACTGATATCTTCCCCCTCCCCTTTCAAG
>JAODAL010084694.1:0-10837 GCA_025379985.1 Phyllomedusa bahiana
CTGTCTTTTTGAAAGGGTTGTAAAGCACCACAGAAATCAGTCCAAAAATAATCCAAAATCTGAAGCTTAATAAAACCAAAAGCACTTTAGGGGAAGCATTTCACGCTGGTGTTAAGGCAGTCACACACCCTTTGACAATCCTATTGATGAACCCAGCGCAAAATTTTAACAATTTTAAAGGGGGGTTTGCCACGAAGTGAGTTCCTTACCTTTTTATCTGCTCAGAAGGGAATATAAAAAAAGCAGCGATCAGAATGGCTCGGGGGTGAAGGGGGGGGTGAAGTAGCGAGGAAGAAGGGGAGCGTCGCAATTTTTTACTCAAATAATTATTTTACAACTAAAATTTTCTAAATGCAGCAGAAAACCTCATACACTGCCCTTTCCCCCAACTCCTTGAAGCTCCTTCATTTCCCTGTCACAGAAAAGAAGGCAAACACGCAATGCGGCCAATCAGCTCCTGTCCGTGTCTGGTCGTGTCTAATGAAAACTTTCAGGAAACTAGGGGACAAACAATTCTGTACTCTCACAGGTTTCACTTTTGTAATCACATATTTAGAAAAGTATTACCCTTTTTGGGGGACCCCATGTCAACATTACTTTGTGGAAAAACCTCTTTAAAGACTTTTTGGGCCTTTTACTGATCATGTACGACCAGGGCTCTTTGAAAGTAATCATAATCGATGTGGCCCTCGTGCAAATCAAATTTACCCCCCTGTAAATAGAGTATAAGAAGTCCTACTCCCCCCTCCTCCGCCCATTTTTACTCCGACCCTTAATCTTTTTCCCTTAATTTGCGTTTTTATTGCGCTGTAAGACACAAGGGAAAAAAGAAGGGTTTGTTAATTTAACAAGACGTGTAAACAGTGCCCCCTGCCGCCAATGACGAAATATTGAATTATTTATAACAGTTTTAAAAACCCTTACAGTAAAATCTCCGAAAATATTTTTTTCTGCAAAATCAAACTCAAGTGTGCTGCTCGTAAAGTTGATTGCAAGCCGCACTTTTTTTCATCTGTTTGACTACTGGTAAATTTTCAATGTGTAATAATTCGGGAAAAGTTTTTTTACAAAAAAATTCCTCAGGAAAATTTTCACAAAAAAAAAGTCCCTGAAATCATTTTGAGGGTGTCACAAAAGGCTCAGGGTCCGGGTGCAAAAGTTTAGTCTCTTAAGTCTCAGCTGCATCAGGACCCTACTTTCTTTGTTTAGGTCGAGGCCTCTTGTAACAGGTCAGAGAACAGGGGATGGCCGTTCTTCACAGTTTTTCCCAAATTCTAGGGGAATTCTGAATATAGCCAAGAGACTGGTCGCAAAGTTCAAGCTTACCAAAAAAATTTAAAGGGGGAAGAACCCGCAAGGTCATCTTAGCGAGATATGAGCTAAGCTTGACAAAAGGGGTTGTCTTGCTAAATGTTGGGTTTTAATTAAAAAGATCTTTAAAAAACAAGCACTTGCAATATATTTCCATTACAAATGTCCTACGATTTGAGTTTCCCTTTGTAGTATGCAAACAGCTCTTTAAAACCCATAGCATCCGACCTGTTTTTCTTTATCCCTGGGTGCCCTCCTTTCCCTTTCTGAATACAGGTCAAGCACAGACCCCCCCCGCACAGTATGCTTCTGTAGGAAGGTTCAGGGGGGGCCGGCTTCTTGTCTGTTAGCTGGATTTTAACCCCCGGTGTACCCGCTTCCTCCCGCCTCACAAGATGAGGGGAAACAGAGATGAGGCTGACTGTGGTCAGAAATGGACAGCAGTGAAGTTGTTTTATAATCATGATGTGTCGTGGATCTGACTATACTAATAGAACAACAGGGAGGCATTGAACGCTTCAGCTCTGCTGTATTAGTACACACCCGAGTAAAAGACACACTTTATACTGCCCTGTGTCTGTTCTGACAGGGGTTTTTTTTTTTGTTTTCTTTAGATGGATTTTGTATGCTAAGCGGGGGTATGAAAAACTTGCTCCCCCCCGCCTCATTACATACACAGCTTCACAGACCTCTCCACACCAAATCAGCCCTCGCCTGTTTTCTCCTTCTCGTGGCTAACAGTGCAGCTGATCCAGCCCTCAACAGACCCACAGGGACACCAGGTTAACTCTGGGAGCAAAAACCCCCCCCTCCCCCTGCTGTATAGAAGTTTTGGGGAAGCTTCTATGTCTGAGGGAGGGGGGGAAGGGGGGGAAGAGGCAGACAAGAAGCACCCCCTGAATTAAAAAAAACCTTTTCTGCCAACACATGAATAGGCTGAAAACTTTTAATGGGGCAACTCCTTTAAAGAACCCTATCACCCCCACCAAACAAAAAATAATAGTGGAAAATTTATAAGACTTATTTAAATCATTCATTACAAATCAGAGGCTTTCCCTCATAATACACGAAACGGGTTTTCATTTTCCCTTTTTGGAGGCAGAGAATAAAATTTTGCCATATTCCTTCTGTGGGAGATACTTACTGTGCAGGGGGAGCTGAGGACATAACTACTTGTACAGGATTTATCTGAGTCTTTCACTATTCACACACTGCAGCAAGCACATCACATTGAAAATATAAGTGACATGGCTTACTGGTTACTTCCAGATTTACACGCTCCCCCCTCATCCACCCACACTGCACAGTGGACTCTCCCAGCTTAGAGGCAGAATGTTTCACAGAGCTGTCAACATAGTGATCGATCATCCTGTCAGGTGCCGATTTGGCTGACTTCAGTCCTGTTTTAAAGGGCCAGCACTTTAAAAAAAAAAAAAAAAAAACTTATTAAAATGAAAGCTAAATTTTCCCTATTTGAGAAAGTGTTTATATTTTAGTCTTCTATTTCTTCGAAAGGTTCTCTGGAGGTGGTAGATCCTATTTAAGCTTGTAAGGCCTGGTTCACATCTATGTCAGAAGTGCAAATAGACCCTTTTTACAATGAACACCAATGACGGCCAATGGCTTTGTTCGGTTTCCGGTGTATTATCTGTAGTTTTAAAGGAAAAAATAATGCAGATCGCTGTAATAATATTTCCCGGCGTTCCTGGCAGAACTTGCTACGGCGTTTACAACAAACATAAACGCTGATGTACCCACCGTAATGGGACAACCTCCAAAGGGACTAAAAGTTTTGGGTTACAAGTCCCAAGTGAATATAACTCACAAATATTTTCTTACAAGGCATTAGGGAAAGGGCTGAGAAGCCCCCAGCGCCCCCTGTTGGTTTAACAAACCCCAAATTTTGCTTTTGACCCACCAATTTAGAAAAAAAAAAAGGATTTTTTAGCCAACCAATCTCTCATCTACAAACAACCTGTTTGGGGATTTTTGTCCCCTTTTCAGCAGAGAGAGAAAACGGCGGGCTGTGGGGGAGGCTGGGGGTACCAGAAGGGGAAGATCCCCCTTTTAAGGAAGCCCGAACGAAGGGTTGTAATTTTTGTTTTCCCTTTTTCGCCCCTATTTACACTGCAAACACAAGCATTATGGAAGGGGGCTGAGAAGCCCACAGCGCCCTCGTTGTTGTAAAAAACCCCAAATTTGCTTTTTGCCCACCAGTCTTGAGAAAGCAAAAAGGATTTTTTTACCAAGCCAGTACTCCATCAAAAACAACGCTGTTTCGGGATTTTTGCCCCCTCTTCATCAGAGTAGAGAAATACGGCTGGCTTTGTGGGAGGCATGGGTAGCTCAGGAAGGGAAGATCTCTCCTTAAGGATCTTCCCTTAAGGAAGCTTGAGGGTTAAGTTGCTATTACAACTGCTGGGACCGCTAGTCATATAGCCACTAATTATAGAAGGCAACATTAGGGTTATTATTAGTTTTGACGTTATATCGAAAAATTTAAAATCGAAAGGTTTTTTTAGGGTGACGAAATTTTTTTAGATCATGCGAAAATTTAAAGGCTAAAATCTTGCCACTTTTTAAGATTGCGCCATTTTCGGCGTTTCCCTTAAATTTTTGGGCGGCCCAAATCAGATTACAGAATAGAGCAGGTGAGATGGTGTGCGATGTCATGACGGGGATGTGTATGGTTGCGATGGCTGGAAAACACATGACCTCTTTTTTACATAAACGCGTTTTCCTTTTTTCCCCTCATGTCTCTCACGTCTCATGGGATAGACTCACCGCCTTGGGGCCAAACAGCTCACGAAATTATTCTATTCTGCACAGAGAAACCTCTACTTTTGCTTGATCCTTAAAATTTTAGTTAGTTTAGAGATGGAAGTTTTTAAGTAGTTGGGTAGAGAATTTTAAAGGAGCTCTACCGCTGTAAATGAGGGGGGAGCGGTGGGGGGGCCCCCGCGGGCGAACACAGACAAGCTCTATAAAGAACCGGGATTAAAAAGTTCACCAAGCTTAGTGTAGACATTGCACTCAAATCTTTATTTTTAACATTTACTATTAAAATATTTCCTGGATATGGCAGCCTGAACTTATATGGGATACACATCATTTCTAGTAACTCAGGTCTCTGTGTTAGTTGCAAAACTCCATTTTTTATTACAGTAACATTTCAAAGGTGTTCATTTTAAATTTTTCCCCATTCCACCTTTGTTCATAATCCATTTTGCACTTAAATTCTAAAACAGCAATTTTATAGCACCACAGTAATTGAAAGGTCAAAAAATACCGTGAATTTTACGAAAAATAACAGATACTTTTTTTTCACTTTGGCGCCTACACTTTGTTCAGACCAGCCTGCACGTAAATCTGAAAACAGCAATTTTTAAAGTACCACAGGTAATTAAAGGGTGGCAAAAATAAATTTTATTACCAAATACATTCAGATACGTGTTTTTTGACTTTGGGCGCACTACAGCTTTGTTCATTACGCAGCTTGCACTAAACTAAAACACAATTTTAAGCACCACAGTGAATTGAAAGGTGCAAAAAATACCGTGTATTATACGAAAACATAACAATACTGTTTTTTACTTTGCGCACTAAGCTTTTTCATTACGCAGCTGCACGAAATCTAAAACAGAATTTTTATAGTCACCACGGGAAATTGAAAGGGCAAAAAATCCTGTATAAACGAAAAAAAAACAATACGTTTTTTTTTTTGCACTTTTGCCCTGTCCAGTTTTTGTTTTGAAGAGACACCTTGCATTAAATTTGAAATCCAGAATTTTGTTTTTTGATTAGAGGATTTGAGAATCTGGATTTGCCGCTTTTAATAAAACTTTTCCAAACTTTTCCATCCCTTCCAAATTTTTATATTCTGAAAGAGCAAATGCAGGTGGTAACGAGCAAGGGGGGGGTAGCAAATGGAGGTAGAGTACGAAAAAGGGTCCCTTCCAGTGCGGGAAAACAACACGCAGCCAGCGGATCGTCATTCAGACCGCAGGCCGTCTCGCGGGGCAGGCCCTTGAATCTCGTAACAACAGCGTCCCAATCGTCCTTCAGGGGTTTTAACAACCTGCAACCAAAGTCTTCCCTCCCTCCTCGCCTCCCAGTCAGGGCCACAAATGCCACACACTCACATCCCCAACAGAAGCACCCAAATGTCAACCATGACCCCCACTGTGGATAATCCTTTGCTGAAGACCTTTTTGATGAAAAAAGGGGTTTGGGGGGTCAAAAGGGCATTTTAAAAAGATAAAAGGGGATGATTTATTCGCCGACGCCCGTTACTGACCATCAAGGAGGAAAAGGGAAAGCCGGGTAAACCCAAAAAATCCCGGCGGTCGGCAACCCTTGCAGGCCCTTTGCTTGGGGCCCCGCAGCTTCGGATGCAGAAAGTCAGGACCCCAAGTCACCTTTTGATGATGAGATGATGACACATTGCGGACCCATCGTGGCTTTTCCCCGAATTTGTTTTCGATGCTCATAGTGGACGGGGAGGAAGACATGGGTAGTGTCAATAGGGTCCCCCACAAAAAGGGAGGGGGGTCGCAGAAGCCCGGATAGATTCCCCCAGCCACGGTCACAAAAACCCCCGCTCCTCGCTATCGCCGAAAAAAGGTCCAGACCTCTCAAGCCGGGGCCCTTCTTTGAGCAAGCCTCTGTTTCACCCACTGTCATATGCCCCTTTCCGTAAACGCAAAGTAAGAAAAACCCTTGGGTTTAACCCCCCAACAGTCTAGTCACATGCAGCGAAGCATGAGTTGAAGGGGGGAACACTTGGGCCCAAAAAAGGCCAACCAAAGCCGGGCCCCCAAACCCACTGCACCCCTCTTCCCCGCCTCCCCCTCCCCCCACACCAGCGTTCCTCGCCCCATTCTCTGCAGATCAGGGTAGCCTCCGTTTCACCTCCACCGCCCCAATCCCGCCAGCACCACCAGAGACCCATCCTCCCCCTTCTCATTCCGCCTTTTTGACGACCTGCACCCGACAGGGGCCACCCTAGCAGCCAGCCTTCTTCTTTCCGGGTTTGGGACAGAAAAAACACTTTAACCCAAACCAAACCCAAAACCCAAAAAGCCTGAATGCGGCATTGCCAGCTTTGGGCCTTGGAAAGTTGCCTTTCCATCTGGGGACACAGATGGGTTCTCCCACCAGGCCCTTGCCTCCCCAATCCAGATCCCGGGCAGGCATTTTCTTTGCCAGAAAAGCCGCCCTCCCGGGCCACCACTCCCCTTAAAATTAAAGCGCTTTTGTCTCATTTTTCAAATTTTGCCCACCCACTGGGTGACCCAAGGGTTTGGAAATCACTGGGTACGGGTGGCCCCATTCTCAGCCGGCCACGCTCTTAAAAACCCGCGGGGATGGTGCAGACCCTTTTCCCCCAATCCTCGTGCACCTTTCCCAAGAAACCAAGCCGTTTTGAAATTAATCGCTGGAGCCCGTCCCCACCAGGTCAGAGCTGGGACGCTCTCCCAACGAACCGGCGTTCTGGGTGACAAAACCTTGTTCCAGCAAGGGAATGCGATAACGGGGGAAAACCTGCCACCCTTTAAAATCGGAGGCTGGGAGCACATCCCTTTCCTGGCACATGCATGAACCTGGTCCCAAAATTTCTAAAGAGCTACCCGGCGGACGCCTGCTGACAAGGCTCGGGTCTGAGTTTGCACTTCCGCCGTTCGCACCCGCTTTGCCCCCCTGCTCGTTGCGCGTCACTCGGCCCCCCGTCAAACCCCTTTATTGTTAGTTTGGGAACACCGGGAAATTTTAAACCCCCAAAGCCCAGCGATTGGGCAGCAGCGCAATGCCATTACGTAGTACGAAGGACACAGGGGCCGACAACGCGGTGCGACCTCGGGTGGAGCCCCCGAAGTGGGGGCAGGGGAAAAAGCCCAACCCCCTTGCCCGTTTTTTTAAAAGCCACCAAAAGGGCAGTGCGGACAATGCCCTTGTCAGCATGAGCAATTTTTGATCTTAGTTCTGGAACGATCGTTGGGAAATCTGAAACAAAACCCCCCCAGCGACGGAGGAGAAACGGGCACGATTGGACCGACCTTCTCTCCTCAAAACCAAAAAAGGCCCCACAGTTTCACAAATTTTACGTCTTCATTAGCAGTGGGGCGGGGCCGACTAGTGCAATTTTCATCATCCAGGGAAGTCAGGGGGTGTTGAAACTTCCGGGAAACAGCGAGGGGGAGGAGGTAATTTCCCAACACCGAGTTACCGACGTCCCGCTTTTGGAAAGAGGTTGGGAAATTTTAGGCGGAGAGGAAATGAGGGAAAATCATTTGCTAGGCCCCCAACCCCAAGGGTTGGGAAATCAAGGCCCACCTCCATGATGCTTGGGTCTCCATTTCCTGCAAAAAGATCCTCGCATTAAGGCCATCAAAAAAAAAACAGTTACTGGGGGGCCCCCTCTTGGATCCCCTAAAAACAAAAATCAGCACTTTCCCCTTCCACCCCCCCAAATAGAAGTTAAATCAGGAAATGGAGACCCGCTGATTTATCAACTGGAACATCTGTTTTTCCCGCTTCACGTTTTCAAAAGTCACGGGGGAACAACGCCACGACGGGACAGCATAGAGTTCCCAAATATCCGTCGGCAGCAGCACAGGGGGGGCAGAAGCCCAATGGGGGACCTCTGGCAACTTTTTTTACCACCTCACAACCATGCAATCTGGGGACACATACAACACCCAGAACCAGCTTAAGATCAGGTGACGACATCTGCCTCAACACCGAGTTTTTGTATGTTTCCGGACCCAATAGACTTCTGGACCAAAAGGACGAATCCCCAGCTGGCTCGCCACGCATAAGGTGGTTTCCCCCAGCACCACGTCATATCGAGCGACCTTCACACAGCCGGGAGGAGTCATTACAGACAAACGCACCGCTTTTCCACAATAATGTGGATGTTTGATTTCATCAAATGAACAGGCATGGATCTTGGAAGTTGTGGGCCCCCAATTGCCGGTCCCGATTTTTGTGGGGCTACTTCACATTCCTCTCCAAACAGAAAGGCCTCTTGAAAAAATTATTTTTTAAAAAAGATCATTTCTTAGCAAAATTTTTTTTTCTCATTTTCCCCAAAATTCATTTTTCGGTTTTTCTGTAGGGAAATGTAAAAGACACCAAGGGTTTTTCCCAAAAACCCTATTCCTTTTTTCACTTCACTTTAAATTTTTCGCATTGGGCAATGGTTTGAGGCTGTTGCCTCGCAATTTTTTAAAAGTGCGAAAGCATATTTAATTTTTTTGGGGGGTTTTATGTTTTTCTGTGAAGGATTTTTAAATTTTGTGCTAAAACAAAATTTTTTTTATTTTTGGTCCTTTGAACAGAAATTGGCTTTAAGTGGATTTTTCCCCCCAAATTTTTAACAGTGGGTGAGAAGTCATTTTTATAATTTTTGGGTCAGCTGCATTGAAAACAGCAAAAACTATAGCCTATTCTAAAAAAATTTATTTCCCAAAAAAAGACATTTTTTTTTCACAATTGTCAAATGGCCAAGGTGTGGGGCGCAAAACCGAATAGGGAGGACACGTTTAAAAGACACTATTTCAAAAGACTTGTTTTTGCAAGATCTTTTTCAAGCTATCAAACCCCGTAATGAGACAACCCATTTAATATAATAAAAAAAAAGAAAAAAAGACAGGGGGATCCATCCATTTTTTTAAAAAGTGTTTTTCTAAATTAAACTAAAACAAACTTGCATGTACAAAATAGCGTTAAAAATTCCTCTGAATTGTACAAGGATACAGGAAACTTTACCAATTTTGTTATTCAAGGACAGATTATGGGCATGGACAGAGAACAAAGACAGAGACCATTTCCTCCACACGTTTATAAAATGAGAAAAAGAATGCCAAGAAAAAGGCACCTGGGGGTTAACAGACGTTAAACCACCAGTATTTTTTAATAACCAATTGGGCCCTAATACGGAGGGCAAGCGCTACCCAGGTCTTTACTGTGTATGAGGGGAAGGGGGAGTTCCACACTTTCCACTTCCCCTCTGCTTTCACACACAATTTTTTGTTGCGCTTTACAGGGGTTTTAACCTCGTTAAAGTAAAGACCCACCTGGGGCTCTCCCCCCACCCACTGTAACTCCCCCGGACCCAGGGTTTTAATGGCCCCTTTGGGGGTTTCCCCCACAAGGACCAAAGGGTTTTTTAGCCAAATTGTTTCCATTTCAACTTTTAAAATTTTTTTGGTTTTTTGGGGAAATACTCCCCTTTTTTCCCCCCGGGGACTTTTTTTTTTAATTTCTTGGGGGGGTCCCGAAAAAAAAGGGGGTTTTTGTTTTTTAAGGGGGCCTTTTTCTGCGGCCAGGGCAGGTTTTTTCAATGTCCAGTCAAATAAAAGGTGGTTCAAAGACTCCTTTTTTAGGGACTTTTTAAACGTGGGGCAGCAGGTTTTTTGGGTCAGTGCGTTTCCCGGGCAGGAACAAATTCCCTTTTAATAAAATATGGTTCAAATAATACTCCTTCTGGACTTTTAATTTTTGGGTGATCAGGTTTAAGGGTCATGCTGTGGTACAAGACGGGATAGAAAGGTGTTGACTTTTTTTCTGTGGCTTTTTAGCCTAAGTGTTTTTTGCCTAAGAATAGCAGGTATCCATTGACGTTGTGGCTGTTAATTTCCCGCTTCTCCAGCCCTGTTTGGGTGTAAGAATAATGTTGTTGCTCTCCCATAGACTTTAATGGTCATCGGAGAAGATCACTTCGACTATCAAAAGCCTTACATGGGCCGACTATCGAATATCGCCCATTTTATAGCCAACGAACGCTCAAAACTTTTATTTTATTTTAAGGCACTACTACCCCCGTTTTCCCCGAAAAAAAAGACCCCTGAAAAAAAGCACAGTTTCAAAATTTTTTTACAAATTTAGAGTTTGATCTAGCGAATTTTGAGACTGACTACAAAATTTTTAAAAAAAAATTTTTATTTTTTGTTCAACCATAAATGTGAATTAAAAGTTCAAGAAAAAAAAAATCCCCTAAAATAATCTTTCTCGTCTTTGAGCAAAAATAATTTAAGACACTGTCTTTTTTTTTGGAAAAAGGGGATAAAGTTTTGTTTTGTTCATAGGGGTAGCATGTAAATTGTATTCCTCACAAAGGAACAGTATTATAAATTTAATATTGTACATAGGGGCAGTAAAAT
This sequence comes from Phyllomedusa bahiana, assembly GCA_025379985.1. Taxonomy (NCBI): domain Eukaryota; kingdom Metazoa; phylum Chordata; class Amphibia; order Anura; family Hylidae; genus Phyllomedusa; species Phyllomedusa bahiana. Next base: position 10,476 of record JAODAL010084694.1, read on the forward strand.
GTTTACATTCTTGTACATGAGGGGATAGTATAGTAGTTTTTTCTTTTACATAGGGCAGTATTATGTAAATAATTCTTGTACTTAGGGGGCATATTAAAAAATTTTAAAATTTTTGACATAGGGGGCATTTTTAGAGTTATATTCTTGTACATATGTTAAAATTTTAGTATTATATTCTTGTACAAGGGGGGGTTTATAGTAGTTTAAATTCTTGTACAAAGGCGTATTATATAGTTTTATTCTGACATAGGGACATATTATAGTAGTTATTTCTTAAAAATAGGGGCGTATTAATTATTATACCGTACAAGGGCCTATTAAGTAGAAAAATCCAAAAGGGGGAAAATTATTTTTAAAACAAA